>CAUZXS010000009.1:47500-220793 GCA_963585895.1 Sepioteuthis lessoniana | reverse complement strand
GTTCTTTTCTTTTCTTCCCTTTCCTCTCTTCTCTTTTCTCTTTCTTTCTTTCTTTCTTTCTTTTTTTCTCTTTGTTTCTTGGGAGTGTTTTGGCAATTTTTTTGCTTTTATCATTATTATTATAATTGTATCTCCAAGAAGTTCCATACATTTAAATATCATTGTCTGTGCCAATCACGTGATAGTTTATCAAAAAAGAATGCTCATTGAATGATTGAATGATTATATGATCTTTCTTTTTATATTTATTTTTCTTTTCTCCTCTTATTGTCTTTTATTAAATCATCTATTGCTGTTCGAGCAACACTTGTTTCACCATCTTAAAGTTCTGATGAAGTTTTACTAAAACTGTAATGTTGACTTTTCATCACTTTTAGATTACTTTGTTTTTCTATTTTCTTCATACTGTCAGATTCATTTCCTTGTATATATATGTATATATATATGTATACATTTATGTGTATATATACATCTGTATTTGTTTTGAATTTCAGGAGATATGTGAAACACATACTCCAAATAAAGAATGCAAAATCTTTGTTAAGCCCATATGGAATCAGCTGCAGAATAAATACCAACCAAACCAAGAGCCAAATGTAGAGTTCCATGGGAGACTCTAACAGGTAAAAAATGAAATGATGTGAAAATAGCATCCTTATATAATAACAGAAACCCAACAAATGGCAACACATAGAAACTTAAGAAACTACAAAGAGAAATATCAAAAGAACATCAAGAATATATTCAAGGTCAGATATATATATATATATATATATATATATATATATATATATATATATATATATATATATATATATATATATAAGTGTGTGTGTGTGTGTGTGTGTGTGTATTTATATATTTATATATATATGTGTGTGTGTGCATATATATATATATATATATATATATATATATATATATATATATATATACGTGGTGCATTCAATAAGTTTCCACACTTTTTTTGTACAGGCATTTAAAATTGTTGTAGACTCTTGAAAATTCACTATGTTATTTCTATACATCTTATGAGCTGACAAACCAATTTTTATGATTTCAGCTTCAAATGAACAGCTACAGCAGCAATTGGAATATACCCTACTAAAACCTGATTGTCACAGCTGGTGAATTTCAAAAATTCAATCTGGACGTGAGGACACTTTAGAAGAATGCAATAAAATTCTGTTTTAAACTTGGAAAAAAATGCCACAGAAACGTATGGAATGCTTCAGACTGCTTTTTGAGCATCTTGCATGAATCGAGCATCAGTTTTTGAGTGGCATAAGAGATTCAAGGAAGCCAGGCAGTCTGTGAGGGATGATTAGAGGTGTAGGAGGAGTAAGGAAGTCAATACACCAGAGTTGATTGGCCAAAGGGTTAGGTTTAGGGTTAGGGTTACTATGTTGAGGTTTTAAGGGAGTTCAGGAAAAGATTCCGTCAGAAGAGGCCGGCACTCTTCAAATTGGGTCAGTAGCATTTCCACCAGGACAATGCACCAGTCCCCAACTCCATCCTTGTCAAAGACTTTTTGACCAAGATGGGCATCTAGAC
Organism: Sepioteuthis lessoniana; assembly: GCA_963585895.1. Lineage (NCBI taxonomy): Eukaryota > Metazoa > Mollusca > Cephalopoda > Myopsida > Loliginidae > Sepioteuthis > Sepioteuthis lessoniana. The sequence continues at coordinate 219,239 of CAUZXS010000009.1, read as the reverse complement.
AGTTCCTCAGCCTCCCTATAGTCCTGACCTTGCTCCTTGTGACTTTTGGCTATTCCCTAAGCTCAGAGGCTGTCGTTATGAGACAATTGAGGAGATGAAAGAGGCTGTAACGAAGGTCATTGATACGCTCACACAAGAGGACTTTAATGGGGCCTTCCAGAAGTTGTTGGAACGGTACAACAAGTGCATTGCAGCTGAAGGAGATTACTTCGAAGGGGACTAGAGTTTCATGTGTGAACTATCAATAAAAGTGTCCACACGAAAACAGTCTGGAAACTTATTTAATGATCCTCATATATATGTGTGTGTGTGTGTGTGTGTGTGTGTGCATTAATATGTATATATAAATTCTTTTTAAAATTTGAAAATAATTTTTAACTGAGTTTTTCATGTCAAAGATATCCTCCCCATAAAAAAAGTTTATATAAAAGTTATTTTTATATCCCGTACTTATTAAGGATTAAAATTAAATATTTTTTAGGTGGTTTAATTTCTTGTTATTTCTTTTGATATTATTTCTAAAATGTAATATTCATCAACTTTTATTGGTTTCTTGAAGTGATGTGATATTGTTAGACATGTTTTTCTGTTTTTCATATCATAGTGAATTTATCATCTCTGTTAAAATCAGTGATCTGTAATGAGGGGGAAAATATTCAACTGGGAGGAGTTTGTTGATTTAATGATGTTATTCTATGTCTAGGGACGAATTTATAAGTGACACACTCCTGTGGACCCCTTTACATGGGCGAGCAAAGGCAGGATGACCAGCTAGAACCTATATACAACAGCTCTGTGCTGATACAGGATGTGGCCTTGAAGACCTACCAGAGGTGATGGATGATAGAGAAGGGTGGCAGTAGAGGGTCTGGTGGCATGAAATGATGATGATGATGATGATGATGATGATGATAATTGTTTTGTCTTTTTAAACTGAAAGGCTGTTCTGATTTTCCTATATAGTGTTCAGTGTAATGTGTGTATTCTAAAAGATGAATAATGTTTTTCCTATTGCTGTTTGATTTGTGGTAGATCCTAAAAGTCTAATCAAATTGGAATATTTGATGTGTTTACTGAAGAACCTATTTCTACCATCATTAATTAGTTTTAGATTACTTTGTTGCTTAGGATTATGTTGCTCCCTATTACGTCTCTAAAAATTCTATGGCCCAGTTGGTTGGGGCTGCAGAATTCACTGATTGCATCTCTGCAGAGGGGTAAGACTCCCTCAATGAGTGTCTTGAATATGATACAAAACAATCTGATGATGAGGCTCTAGTAATGCTTGAGCTTTGGGGAGTGTGGAGTACCCCTTTTATTGCCATCACTACCAGGTTCACTATGGCCCAGAGTAGTAGTACCTGATAGGGTACTATCTATGGGTCAAATAGAACTAAATAGTGTATTTATACTAAACTAAATTGTTTGAAATAGAGCTGTTTTTGACATTTAAACCGTGTTGTAAGTTGGCGTCCATAGTTGAGGGGGACCTGAAGGTTCCCATTTTTATAGCTACTACTCTGAGGTGTAGGGGAGGGCACCACTCCTTTCCTGGGATTTCTCCACTTTACCCTTGATATGTACCTTCTAATGTTGAGTGTTAAGCAAGGAGGTATCAAGTACCATTTTTGAGTCTTTGGTATAACTTGATCTGGGATTGAACCCTGGTCTCCGGGGCCATTGGCGAACACTCTACCCACTAGGCCACTTATGCTAAACTAAATTGTTTGAAATAGAACTGTTTTGACACTTAACTGTGAGTAAACAAAAAATTGTACTTATGCGAAACTGAATTGTTTGAAACTTTTATCAAAATGACAATTTGGCATTAGATAACCCAAAAAGGTTTGATGCACTGGAAACCAACCAACTAACCTAAAATTTCTAGGTTTACAATATTCAAACATACACAGTACAGGAAATATATTTCTTAATTCCGGTTTTAGTTCAAGGATTTTCTGATGATTCAGAATTAATAGAGTGAAGGAGTATTGATAGATATTGTCATGAAAGATGTTCAGTCTAGTTGATCTCCTTTTTTTTTTGTTTATTTTTTAGGGCTTCAAGAAACTTGATGATATACTTCTTTGATGATATACTTCTTTGATGATGCAATGATGTGTATAAACAAAACAATAATGAGAACAACAGTGAAGTGTAATGGTTATTGTCATAGGAATTGGAATTGACAACTGGAGTTCAAATCCTAGACAAGGCTCTTAGCATTTACTTAAAAGAAAACCAACAAATTCCAATGTGCAGAAACTTAAGAAATCCTAGTGAGAATTAACACAAAGTAAAAAGAACCAATAGAATGCATCAAAGTCCAAATCAATATAATCAGAAATTCAGTAAAACACAGATAATCAGTATTAGCATAAGTGATAGTAAATGAAGTGAGTGGAAGGAAAAGCACCTCAAGAGCAAAAGTAAAAACTGCGAACCAAGAAGAAAGACTTCAGATATAGAAAGAACATTTCAAGAGTCTGCTTGAAAACCCTCCTCAAATCAAAAAGAAATTACCAATGGCCTGTTAGATATCAAACTTGAACAGCTTATGGAGGAAGAACTTGATGCAGGACTGAAAAAATTAAAAGCTGAAAAGCTGCTGGCATCAATAAAATAACTTTTGAAGTATGGAAGACCAAGAAACTTGATGATATACTTCTTTGATGATGCAATGATGTGTATAAACAAAACAATAAAGAAATGGGCAAAAGGCTGCATCCTCTCTTTCCCCAAGAAAGGCAATCTCGGAATCACTAAGAATGATAGAGACATAACACTTACTGCCATAGCTGCTAAGGTTTATAATGCCCTGCTTCTAAATCATATCTGACCAGGAATTTATAAAATCATAATGAATTTTAGAGAAATCAATCCACAACTTCACAGATTCTGAATATTCATCAAATCATTGAAGGAGTATGTGAAAAAATCTTGAAGCAACACCATTGTTCATAGATTTCCCCCAGGCATTTGGTTTCACACACAGACAAAAGATGGAGCAAAGACTTCTAATACATGGTCTCCCCAAAGAAACTATGATAATGCTTTACAAAAGCATCAACACAATGGTTCACTCATTCAATGTTGACACTGCCTTCTATGACGTTGTCACTGGAGTCTTACAAGCAGATGGATTAGCACCCAATTAATTCTTAATCTGCCTAGATTATGTTCTATGAATAGAACTAATAAAATGGTTTCACATGAAAAAAAGAGAAGAAGCAGGTGATATCATGTAGAAACAATGACAGATACAAATTACACAGATGATCTAGCACTTCTCACAAATATAACTGCCAAAGCTGAATCCCAACTGCATAGCCTGGTGCAAGTAGCAGGATGCATTGGCCTTTAAATGAATGCAAATAAAACAATTCATGTGTTTTAAACTAAAAGGAGATATCACCTCTTAATGTAGCAAGCTTCTGATTTCTCTGATAAAATAAAATGGGATTTCTTCCAAGTTGTGGCTGTGTTGGTACTACTGCATGGATGTACCACCTTGATTCTAGAGAAATGCATGAAGAAAAAGTTAGAGGAGAACAACACAAGAATATTACATGCTGTTTTGAACAAATCCTGGAAACAGCACCTTACAAAAGAGTAAAATGATAACAAAACATGCTGGGCACTGCTGGAGAAGTAAGGGTAAACTTACAAGCAACATTCTCTGATGGACTCCTACACATGGACACACCAGTGTTGGGCAACCATCAAATCTGTATGGACACTGGATGTAGTCAAGAGGACTCGCCTGGGATGATCGACAATAGGGACAGATGGCAAGAGAGAATCAAGGGACTCCATCCTATCAGCATGACTTAATAATGATGATGTTTATATATATATATATATATATGCCTTCAAAACCTAATGGCTGAAAGGAAAAGATAGTGAGGAAGCGTCAAGGAAATCTATGCTGTCAGCATGACTTGGTGGTGGTGGTAGTGGTGATGGTGGATAGATGGTAGGACAGATTGGGTTCTTTAGCCTTGGTTAGGCAACCAGCCTAGTACAAGGAAACCTTTAATTCAAATTAGCTTTAGTCCTCTTAAAAATTGACCTTGTGTCACATCCTGCCAGTGGTGGAGGAGTTAGGTAAATACAAATAGCTCTGTTAGTCTGATATTTGAATGAGTTCTGGTCATAGGTATAATTTGCTATTTAAGTTTATTGATATATATATATATATATATATATATATAAACACAGATATATATGAATACACATAACAAAATTAAAAGAAAATAAGAGATCAACATTAGAAATAGAGAGGAGACATATCGTTATTAAAAGAATTAAGTATATTTTTTTCTTTCTTTGATAATTTTAAACTTTGGTAAGAAAGATACTGAAAATTCAGCACCACAATTCACACAAAGATGTTTTAAAAGATAAAGAAAAACATACAAGAAACAAAAGGAAAAAATTGAAATTAAAAGAAAAGTAAAATACATAAAACTTTAACCTGTTTGGCATAGTATTTGCCAAAACATGCAAACATCTTATTCTTTATTCATACTCCTTCTCTGGAAATGGTAAAATGGCAGTAAATATAGCGCCAGTATTCCAAGAGGCTTTCCAAAAGGTGATCTATCTGTTAGATGCAATCTTTACCAGCAGAAAGTATCCAGACCTTTATGGCTGCTATGTAAACCAAATAATACAAGGTGGGGATGAACAGGTGCTTATCACAATGTTTCATTTCTTCCTATTTCCCTCTGATTGAGATATACATAAGAGGTAAGAAAATTTGTTTGACTTGATCAGGCTTTCACGAAAATAAAAGACAAAGAAGCCAAGGTGAATCACCTTGGTTTATTTTGTTGGAGTGTTTGATAAATATTTTTGAAAAATTTTTAAATTGATTCTTTTCGTTGTTTTTATTAATCTACTCATTTCTCTCCACCCTCATTTATTTATCTATTACCAACTCTCTTTCTTTCTCTCTATCAATATATTTATCTTAGTCTGTTCTTATCTCTCTCAATGTGCTCATTTCTGCCTATCACAGTCTCTCTGTCTGTCTGTCTGTCTATCTATCTATCTTTATATATTACTCTGTTCTTATTTCTTTCAGTGTATTTCTATCTATCTATCTATCTATCTATCTATCTATCTATCTATCTCAGTCTATATTACCAATAAACCTTCATTATTTCTCCTGTGAATTTTCTCAAAATGAAAGAAATAAATAAAAAATAAAATCAACCAGAGTTGTAATAAAAAGGAACTGAAATTAAAATAGAAGAAATATAAGTAAAATATTAATAAGTGGCTATACTTTATCAAGGGAATTCAATTAGTATTATCCTTTTAGCTATAAAAAAATAATCTAGTCAGAACTTTTTTCTGTTTATAAGTGTACCCTACTGATCTACAAAGTCTGACTTTAAGCTTTACACAACAATAATGATAGTAATCTAACTAAACGAAATATGACTAACTATTCATCACAGCAGCAGCATTAGTTGTGGTAACACAAATTTGTATAGCAACGTCTATAACTATTAAACAGTAAATGTGAGAAACATAAATTTCTGAAACTGTACACCTGTTTTTCATTTTTTTATCTTTATCAAAGAGAAAGTTTCAAAATGTTCTTATAAAATATTTCTGTATATTTCTGTAGAGTTTCCTAGAAAATTCTGAATTATTTGATCCAAGGTTAGGATGAATAATTTTATTTGATGCTATAAAAAATATTGATTTTTTTAAAAACTGATCTTTTTTCTTTCTATTCACCATTAATCAGATATTAATCAATTTTTGTGAACATTATTAAAGGGAGATAACCACTGAATTAGTATAATTAAATTAGTAAGCAGACTAATTAACTTTTCCATTTAGACTGTTCATAACGGGATCAAACAACAGAATGATATCTGTAGACATTTTATTAAAGAAGACAGAGGACAAATCATTTTTAAGAGATAAGAAAAGATAGTACAGTTTTGGTTGTCAATATCAGATTATATTTCTTAAATATTGACTTTAAGGTGATAAGTTATCAGGAAGAAAAATTTAAATTGGAAAAAATTACAGTATGAGACTATGTATACATTCAATGCTTATAGCTATAAAATGATGATTAGTGTATTGGTCTTGCAAATTATCACGAGTGAATTGTTTCCTCACTTGGTGTTTTTTTGAATGTGGCCTTGAGTACTTTAATACTTGGTAAGTTATTGTAATATTAAATGAGGTGGATAAGAGGTCGAAACTTGAATCAAAGCTTGTTACCTTTCATAGCTTGGAGGCTTAGAATATATTGACTGTATCTCCAGCTGAAGGGTAAAACACCACCAAAAGGGGTATTCTGAGCATGACACTAAACGGAATTTGATAGTGAAGCTCCAGTTCTGAAGATTAAGGGAATGCGGAGTATCTCTTCATTACCATTACTCTCAGGTCCACTCTGATCTGGAGTGGTAGTACCTGTTAGGATCCCATTTATAGGTCAAATAGATCTGTTTGAAAATTATTTTTATAATTATAGGACAGAAGAAGAAACCCAAAACAACTATACAAAAATTGTAAGCATGCACAAACAATGAACATGCTTCAGTTATTTCCTAAAATCATAAAATAACATCAGATAGGTTGACAAGTCTATGAAAAAGCTTCTATTGATTTAAGGTTACATTTCTTTAAAAAACTGAGAAAAATAAAATTTACAATCTCTGATATGTTGCAAGGTCTAACTGTTTATTCTGTTGGACTTGGTTTGGTTTTTGAAATTAAACTGAATGATTTAATAATTTTTATGATCTAAATTATGATGAGTAAAATTTAAAAGATCTGATATCACCTGGGATAGAATAGGTGCCATTGGCATAATGGTTTGAGTGTTTGCCAATGGTCCTTGAGACTGGAGTTCAATCCCAGGTTGAATCATACTAAAGACTCAAAAAATGGTACTTGATATCTCCTTGCTTAACACTCAGCATTATAAAGTACGGATCAAGGGTAAGGGGATCAATTTAGGGAATGGAGTAGCGCCCTCCTTTACACCTCAGTGTAGTAGCTATTGAAAAAGGAACCTTTGGGTTGCCCTCGACTACAATCGCCAACTTTACTTTACTTATGTGGGATCAGGTTAAAGGGACATAACTTATTTTTGTTTTTAGATATTAAAGTCAGGATAAACATCTAGATTGATGGCATCAACTTTATCTTGTCTTTTAAGAGCACAAAATCAAAGCAGACATAACTGGAAAAGATTATAGCTCCGGGGCAGCACCCAAACTTTACACTAAATAAAAGGTTGAGTCTTAAGCCATCTAACATCTTCGCAGCACAGGCTGCAGGGACGAGATAATTTTTGCCTCTCACCACATGTTAGCTTGTGGGGCTACATGTTAAATCTGACCTTATGTCTCACCCTTATGGAGAGGCAAATAAATAATCTCAGCAACAGCGGAATTTCAAAACGAATTGTTCTCTCTTAGATTTTAGATAAGAAATTCATACTGGTTGAAGGATTATAATTCTTTGAGTTTTGTTTTGAAGGTTCAGTTGAGTCTTATCACTCAACAAATAAGAATGTATATAATATGAGTAAAGGTTGAATTAGAATAGTGACTAAAAAATGTGTCTTAGGCAGTACCAGGTGACCTTGCTTGTTCTACATTAAGTTGTCAATAGAATCACTAAAACAGATAAGAATCAAATTAAAATTACAGTGCTAAAACTGACTAGTTTGCATTTGTTATTTAATTTTTGTTTTGTTTTTGTGATTTTTTTGTGTGTGTGAATTTTGACAACGTCAGTAATGAACAAAGTGTAAATCTAATAAAATTAAAACCATTTGATCAGATAATTTTGCTGTTGAATTCATTTAATCAAGCGATGTGATCTTGAATTAAGGGAGACAACTCTTGCCTTCAGGTGATTTTTAAATGAAGGCCATAAATCTATGTAGATTTTAAATTTCTCCTCAAGATAAAATCTTTATCAATCTTGACAGTTTCTGATCAAGAAAGAACTGATATCTAACTGTTGTATTTGAAATAGCAAATAAATTTAAAATGCTTGAATTTTAATAATTTTATCAGTAGTTATTTTCAGTGACTTTTATTATGTTTTCTACCATCCCATATTTATTTTTATTTTTAATCATTATAATTATTATCATTCATTTTGACTAGCATTTTCATTCAGCTTAATTTTTTTGCTGCTTTCTATTGCATTCAGGCTATCAATCTACAGTTATAAGATAACAGTGTAGATTGAAAATAATAAAGGATAAACGTTAGGTGAGTTTTCTGGTGAAGAGGAGGTGAGTTCAAGAGATCATCCTTAATCATTTTCCTATCCACATCGTTAACTCATTGCTGTAGACTGATGACCCAAGTGAGTTTTGATAAAATAAGTAATTAAGATGAAAGAGTACTTAAATAAAATAATGTTAATATTTTCTGCCAGTTTGCTTATCAGTCAAAATGCAAAATAGTTTTTGAATATATCCATACAGAGTATGGAATCAAAATTAGAAATATTCTAGTATAATAATAAACAACTTTATTATAAAACAAGATTAATTTCAATTTTCAAAAATAAACAACAAAATAAGAAGAGAGACACAAAACTCTAAATTTACTCAACATGGCTGTCATTTTTTTCCATTATTGTATCAACACACCTTCAAAATAATTTGCATGCCTTTAAATAAATTCTTCAGATATTTTATTTTATTCCTCCTCAATAGCAGTCTTAAGCAAACCAATATTTGGATGGAAAGTTGCATTTGTTTTGTTTTTTAAATGCCCCATAGAGTGTAATCAAGGCGGTTACAGTCTGGGCTTAATGGAGGCCATAAAGAAACTCCAAATTTTGGAAATTTTTTTGGGTTTGGTTTCAGCATTGGCAGATCATAAATTCTTGGTCATTTCTTTTCTTACTCAATCATATTGGGCTGAATTTTAATGAAAATGTGCTTGAATAAAAGAGCTAATCATAAACATTTAGATTTATTGCATTTTTTTGAAAAATTGGACTAATAAGACTAAAAAAAAAACTTTAAAAAATTATTCCATATTTTTCTTCTACACACACACTCTTTCTCTCTCTCTCTCTCTCTCTCTATATATATATATATATATATATATATACATTTTAAATTGAATTTTAATCTGGTAGTATTATGCAGTTTTAGTAAAATTAGGCCACGTTTTCAGTCAAGCATTCAAGCATTTAATATTGAAAATTATTGGAAGTCATTCACTTAGCTCAGCTTAGTTTGACACAAGTTCAGCATTATGGGGCACTCAGTCAGAATCAATCTCATTAGATATGGTCTGCTAGCCAAGCTCATTAACCATTACACCAGGCTAGGCACTGAAGCTTATATGAAGTTATTGCAGATATCTTTTATAATTAACTAAGACAATTGTCTTTGATAAAATTTAATGAAGATATTTTAAACTGAAAATACAAACGAATTAAAGAATATAAAAATTATTTTCTACGTTTCCATTCATTTTTATCTATTTGTGGCTTTTCTTTATGAGTGCATCAGCAATTCTGTTCTTGTATGAGTTCAAAATGGGGAGTTGCAGGAGCATTTGTTGACTAAAATCCTTTCAAATCATTTAAGCAAAAAGGAGGAAAAAAGAAAGAAAATATGGGAACAAAAAAGTCAAGAGACAATATGGAAAATGAGGGAAAGAACACAAAGTGACGCAGAGAAGTATAGAGAATTATTTTGACAGAGGAAAAAAAAAAAGAAGAAAAAGTGAGAGCAAGAGAGAAAGAGAGATAAATGAGATTAAGAAATATTGTATCCTATTTCCACACGCGATCAAATATTACCTTTTGTGTTATCATAACAATAGAATTTCTCATTATTTTGTACTGAAAACAGGTTGCATGGATGAGTGTATTAAACTATCATTTTCTCTTTCTCTCTCTCTGTCTCTGTCTCTCTCTCTCTCTCTCTATATATATATATATTATTGGAGGCATTCATGTTGTAATGGTTACTGTCATAGTTATATACTGGACAAGGCTGCTTGCATTTCCCATAGTGTTAATACCTTGGGAAATATATGAATCCAACTATTCTACCTCCAGCTATAGGTAAATAGTAGGACAGACAGTGCTCTTTAATGCTGGTATGGCAACCAGTCTAGGAAAAGGAAAACTCTGAATTCAAACTTGTTAAACTTCACTTAAAATTGACCTTATGTTACATCTTGTGCAAAGGAGTTGGTAAATACACACACACACACACACACACATATATATATATATATATCATTGTAGTTTTTAAATTCTAGAAGCAGCATCCTACAAAACAGCAGCTGCATGGCTACTTACCCCCCATCTTGCAAATCATCAAAGTAAGATGAGCTAGACATGCTGGAGAAGTGAGGACTCATATGTGATGTTCTATGGACTCCTACACATGGACACATTAACATTAGCTGACCTGTAAAAACATATTCGTTAGCTCTGTGCAGACACTGGATACCGTCTAGGAGACTAACCAATTGTAATGGCTGATTGAACTGGATAATGAGAGTCAAAGAAATCTGTGCTGTCAACCCAAGTTATTCAATAATCTTTTTTATTTCCAGCAATTATTTGGTTTCAAATAATTAATCATCATTTGTAAACAATTATAAGTAAACAATTATTTGTAAACAATTATAAGTAAAAGTAAAAGTTGGCTACTGTAGTCGAGGGCGACCCAAAGGCTCCCCTTTCAATAGCTACTACACCAAGGTGTAGAGGAGGGTGCTACTCCTTTCCCTGGATTGCTCCACTTTAGCCTTGATACATACCTAATAATGCTGAGTGTTAAGTGAGGCGGTATCAAGTACCATTTTTTAAAAAAGTCTTTGGTATGACTCAACCTGGGATTGAACCCCAGTCTCCCGGACCATTGGCGAACACTCTACCCAATAGGCCAATAGCTTCAAGTAATTATTCTTAATACAAATGATTTGTAGTAATATGGTTTCAAGAATTCAAATCTGATACTAATAATTTAGATACAATTCTATGGTTTCAGCTATTCTTATTAATAATAATCATTTGTCAGAACACTACAATATGATTTCTAGTATTCTTATTCCTAATATTTTCAAACAGATCAATTTTGATTCATAGATGGGACCTGAACAGATACTACCACACTAAGTCAGAGTGGACCTGGAAGTAATGCCAATGAAGAGGTGACTCTATACTGCCCAGAGCATCAACACTACAGCCTCATCACCAGATAGAGTTTAGTGTTATAACCAGGACAACCATTTTTGTGAGGCTTCTTATCCCTTTACAAGATATGCAGTCAGCATATCCCCCCCCCACCCACCTGACAGGGCAGGGATTTTTTCAGAATGTTTTCCTTCCCGTGTTTTGCAACACATTTTATAATCTTTCCACCGGGATTGTGAATCATAAACGACTGCCTTTTTTTAAAAAAATTAAGTTTAAACCTTTTGATCAATCATATAAAGATATAAAGATATACTAAAAACTTTGTGATCTGATCTTTTGTCTTTTAAGAATATTTCATGCAGAATAATTGTTGGATTGATATGATCCTTTTAAATAAAAGTGGATGAGTCTTATTTCAGATTCTGGATTGTTTATGGAAATAAAGTTTAAATAGTCAGAAAATACTATTGGTTTGCAACTCAGTTTTGGTTGGATATAAAACTATCGTTTGATTACTGGTACCTAACAATATGCTTAATATGTTTGCATGGCACCACTGTAATACTCTTGCGGTTTCTAATACCCAACACTGGTACCATCGCCAAATGTAATACTGTTGTGCATGACAACATTTGTGGTACCAAAAGTAATGATAATGATTGGTCTTATCCTGGTAACAGCACCAAATGCGGTACTATAGTTGTCATGGTAATTTTACTTTGGTCTTATCCTGGTAATGAGGACAAATATATTTCCAGATAGTGTTTGTCAACCCTCTCTGTGCTCAAGCTGTGTTTGAAAGATCCACAGGTAGGGAATGACATAATTCATCTGGAACTTCTTCCAGTAGTTGGGGGGATTCGTTGGAATGAAGTTGCCTAGGTGTTAGCAACTCAAAGACAAGAAGAACTCTCTGTCAACAATTAAGAATCATTTATTGGAATGTATTGGTATAACAATAATATGTCCAATAATTTTATTGAAGTTATCACTTCATTATCTAAATATACTGTTCAATGTGGAGACAGCATAAATTTGTGCGAGAGAGATAAAATCTGTAAGGGTCTATGAACAGAGGCACAAAGAGACGGTCCCCGCGCTGCTCAACAGACGTCTCATCCCAACTTGTAACGGCTCCCAACCAACTTCCATTTCCACTCAAAGATTTTAGCTAACTTAACAGCTAACTGAAAAACTCGCTGCCCAACCAAACCAGACAATAAGATAATACAATCAACCATCACGGCAAGTGGGTTACATACTTCGCTTTCAAAAAAAATCAAATTCTGTCAAAGACAAAAATCTATTTAAATTATATAACGATATCAAATAATTTTCCTTTTTTTTTCTGTACCTTTGCTCCTTCCCAATTTGTTATAAACCTGTAATCTATCTCTCTCATGCTGTGATGAATCCCCCACCCCCACTCACCAAAAAAATAAAAAAATTCAGTAACAATTCCAAAGAACACAAAAGAAAAATACATGAAATCATTAGTACAGTCCAAAATAAAATTAAAAAACAAAAGTCAAACAAGGAAACTGTTTGTATTGTTCTTTTATTTCTCTTTCTATCTCTCTTTTTTTTCTCTTTTTTTTTCACGGTTCATTATTCTTTTTCTTTTTTAGCAAAATTTCAAATGCCTATTTTACCTATCATGAATCACTTCTCTTTCTTTTTCTCTTTTCTTCCTAAGCTATGACTGTTTCATTGTAGTAATCGTTATATATTTTATCTCTGACTTCTCTTTCTTTTCTAATAATTTTTCCATGCACATATATCAATGTTCTATACAACTGCTCATTCTCTTCTTTATCTGTCTTCTCTTTCGGATACCTTAAGCTAACATTGGTTTGCTCATGATCTTTTCCATTTTCTTTCATCAAGTATCTCCTCAAAATAAGCATGGCTTGCATCCAACCATCATTTCCTTCCCCTAAGCATGATTCGAAACCGAGTCCGTAATTTTCCAGTGCATACCATGAGACACACCAAGACTTCATGCATATATTCCTTAATCTCTGATTACCTTTTTCAAAATATCCTCTTCAACCCATGGGTAAGAAATGTTATAACTTCAATTTACACAGTATTCTGGTCTCTTACAGATACCCCCAAATTTCTCAACCCCAGTTTCAAGAGGGAGCCTCCCGAAACGCTGACCTGTAATCAGTACCTCAAAATTCTCAACCCCATTCTAGGGAGAGCCTCATTAAAAATTTGGAAAAATGTCAATCCAATCAAGGGAGACCTCATAGAACCTGGTATGTCTTCTAATTATACCCAAAAATATTGATCCCATCACAGAGGGACTTCTACAAAAACCTTTGATACAAATTTTTCATCTCAAACACCGAACCTTCACCTAACCACAGATCCAAAAGCACATGCATATCATCTTGACAACATCCCATGGCAGTCCAGAATTACCTGGATGTCGAGTATCAAACATAAACCATAAAAAGAGATATCAATCAAATCACTGCCCATACAATAACTGTTTACAAATTACTACAAAATTTCATTAATAATTTTTTTACGTTAAATAAAAAATGCACATTTTCTATCCATTATTAAACTCCATTATAAAAATTTGATTACTATCAAAGTCCATTTGGTTACCACTACCAAACAATATGCTTAATATGTTTGCACAACACCACTGTAATACAATTGCAGTCTTCAATACCCAACACTGGTACCAACGCCAAATGTAATACCATTGTGCATGACAACATTTGTGGTACCAAAAGTAATAATAATGATTGGTCTTATCCTGGTAACAGCACCAAATGCAATACTATAGTTGTCACGATATGAGGACAAATGTATTTCCAGATAGTTTGTTTGTCAACCCTCTCTGTGCCCACACTGTGTTTGAATGATCCACAGATAGGGAATGACATAATTCATCTGGAACTTATTCCAATAGTTGGGGGGATTCATTGGAACAAAGTTGCCTAGGTGTTAGCAACTCAATGACAAGGAAAATTCTTCATCAACAATTAAGAATCATTTATTGGAATGTATTGGTCCTATTTACCAACCCCTCCGCTCGGGCAGGATATGACACAAGGTCAATTTTTAAGCGGAGTTTAACAGGTTTGAATTCAGAGTTTTCCTTCTCCTAGACTAGTTGCCTCACCAAGGCTGAAGAACCTAGTCTGTCCTACTATTTAACCATAGCTGGAGGGAGAATATTTAGATTCATACCTTTCCCAAATGCAATCAGTCTCGTCCAGGATTTGAACTCGTGTCGCCGTGTTCATTTCCTACAACGATAACAATTACACCACGGGCATGTATTGGTGTAACAATAATATGTCCAATAATTTTATAGAAGTTATCACTTCATTATCTAAATATACTGTTCAATGTTCAGACTGCTTAAAGTAGCACGGGAGAGATAAAATCTGTAAGGGCCTATGAACAGAGGCACATAGAGAAACCCACTGCAACCCAACTAATGTCTCACCCCAACTTCTAATTGCTTCCAACTGACCAACATTTCTGCTCAAAGATTTTTGCCTACTTAACTGCTAACAGAAAAACTCGCTGCCCAACCAAAGCAAATGATAAAATAATTAATACAATCAACCATCATGGCAACTGAGTTACATGGGAATCTTACACTTAAAGAATTTCCACTGATCCTGAATGACTGTCATTAACCAGCAACAATCATAACCAACTTCTACAAACTCAGTAAAGTGGCAAAACTCAGCTAGTAAAATTATCTGACTTGTTCTCAACTTAATACAGCCACATCAGATCATTATTAAAAACAAAATAGGCTATCAAATGATTTCTGGAAAGGATCATCGTCTGTGATAATAAGTAGGCTTTTTGAAATCATATTAAAAAATAAACAAAGGATGTTACTGAAGGAAAGACCTATGCCTGTATCAAAACCAGGATTACACTCCAAGAAGGTAATGCTGTGTCTTTGGTGAGGTAATGAAAGGTGTCATCTATCATGAAGTGTTGAATTGTAATGAAACTGTAAATTCTAAAATATATTGTTGTTAACTGTAAGCACTATATAAGTCTTTGTTACTGATCCATCAGAAAAGTATGTTACTTTTGTATGAGAGTGCAAAAGCAACACTTTAAAAAATGATACGGGAAAAGATTTTAGTCTTAAATATCGAATGATCATTAAAATGAATACTGATCATTGGAACACAGTCAGAATGATTATTGAAAAGGTGATCATTAGAATAATCATTAAAATGGTAAACATTAGAATGATGCTTACTGGTGATGATTATTCAAATGGTGATTATGAGAATGATCATTGGAATGATGGCCATTGGAATAATGATAAGAGGAATAATCATTGGAATAATGGTTTCTGAACTGATTATAAGAATGATCATTGGAATGATTATTGGAATGGAGATAACTGAAATGAGCATCAAAATGGTGATTGGTCAAATGATCACTGGAATGGTGATCAATGAAATAAAGCAATGTATCAAATGTTAAAGATAAAAGTTATAATAAAGCAATATAAGATTTTAAAATGGACCAAAACAGTGACTATTTCTATTTTAACATGGCCAGATGAAATAGAAGTGAGTAGTTTTTTATGCTTGAGATGGCTGCATCTATGTGATTAGAGACAATGAATAAATAAACATTGATATAATATGTTTACAGTGCTGGTATTAAGCTAATATGCTTCAGTAGAAGAAATAGTGATACACACACACATACACACACACCACCACCACCACCACCAGCATCATCAAGGCATGCTGACAGCACAGATTTTTCTGATTCTCTCTTACCATCCATCCCTACTGTTCCTTGCTCTTGGTAAATCCTCTAGACAGCATCCAGTGTCCATATGTAGGAGTCTATAAGACAATGTTGTGTATGAGTTGGTCCTTACTTCATCAGCAAATATCCAATATGTCTTTCTTGCTTTTCTTGGATGGTTTGTCTGATGAGAATTTTACAGCTACTCTTTGGTAGGGTGCTGCTTTCATTATATATATTGTAATTCTTCTAAGAATTTGGGCAGTCAGTTCGCTTCTAATTCGTCTTCAGAGTTAAAAACAGGAATGTTATACAAGATGAAGCAATCTGCTGTTTTTATTTTATTTTTTATTTTTTGTAGTCATCATAATAATAGGTATTTATTCATGTTTCCTGGCATTGAATGCTAAATATTCCCGCAGTCTTTTCTTTTGATAGAATTATATTGGTGAATGGGAAAAAAATTCTGTCCTTCTAAAATCCTGTTTTGAATTAACCAAAGAGATTAAAAAGGCAAACACACATTGATGTTTAAAAGAGTAAATAAACTAGTAAGTCAATTTTTACCCCTGATCATGCTCAAAATACTTAATGGTTTCAGCAATAAAAAAAAGATGGTTTACATGTTCAAATATTTATAAGCAGTATTTTCTATATAAACTCTAGAAAATACTGCTTTCTATTTCTCATTTGTGAATTGTCAGCAATCACTTTCTCCTAATGTCAGCAAACAGGAATTATTGCCAGAATTTATTTGCTCTGAACTTCTGTAAAGTGATTGATTCTATCACTCACCTGTCCCTGAACAGTAAATCTAAAAGACATGACCTGTCTGATCTTTTGATCTGTTTCCACTTCAAGTTAGATAATAACACACATATACATCTTCAAACAATATTTCCTTTGCTCATTCTTTAGTTAAATACTGCAAAGAAATTTACTATACTGACTTTTGAATAAAAAAATATCAGAAAAATAATAAAATTCCCAAACATTAATTATAATTAGGACTCTGGGCATCATAAAATACCTTTAAATAGATGATATATACAGATAAATTTGTTAAATGCTTCAATTTCTGATTGCATTTCAAATGAACGTATTTATGTTAATATAAAGGCCAGACTTCTTTGATTTAATCTCTTTAACAATCATGACTTAACAAATGGGATATTGGGATAGAGAAGACAATTCTATACAAATCATCCTGTCTTTCATGCAAAAGTTGAAGATTTTATTCAGAAAACAATAAGTAAGTAAAGTTGGCGACAGTAGTCGAGGGTGACTAGAAGGCTCCCTTTTCAATAGCTACTACACCAAGGTGTAGGGGAGGGTGCCACTCCTTTTCCTGGATTGCTCCACTTTACCCTTGATACGTACTTTATATTGCTGGGTGTCAAGCAAGGATGTATCAAGTACCATTTTTAAAGTCTTTGGTATGACGCGACCATTAGCAAACACTCTACCCACTAGGCCAATGAGCCAGTGAAACAATTAGGAGTAAGTTATGAACAAAGTATATATGAGTTTTTAGGACTATTTTCTTTGTAGGAGGTTTTAGCATTATTTTCTGTGTAGGAGTTTAGAATAACTTATAAATCTTCGGTTTTAATGATGGCTTTAGACAAGCAGAAAAAGACTGATTTCTTTCTTTAAAAAAAAGGGTGGGCTGTTTTCTGTAATCAAAGAATATGATAATGAATCAATAAAATTAAATTTGTTGTTCATTTATTTTTTGTGACTAAAAATGAAAAATAAAAAAATCAAACTCTCTTTTGTTGGTGAAGCACAAGATCTCAGGGTTTATTTGATCTCAGGTTTTATTTTAATATTGAAAAGACACCTGATTTGATAAAATACTTTGAAAACATTATATTTATTATATGTAAACATTTGGTCACAACATTTACTTCATTTTGGGATTATTTACTGTTTTTATCATACATAAGAGATAATTCATACTTTCAACAGATCATATAGATTACATTATAAATGTTTTATTAAAAAAAGTATTCTAAATAATATGTTTGATATTCCTTATGCTATAAGTTTGTCTGACTTGTGTTTTCCATGGTAACTAATATCAATGAATCTCTTAAAAAAACTTTTTTCATGAGGCAATATGATTCAAACATTCACAAAACTATACGGTTCTTTGATATTTGTTTTCAAACTGTTCAAAAAGTCGATTAATATTATCAATATTTGTGATAAGTTAAGATTCAATGGGCTTAGAAATACAAATAGAAATCATTTACATATTTTTTTTTGCTTTCCTGAGATGATAAAAACTCCAATGCAATTTCTTTTCAGCAAATCCTTCCAAACAAATATTAACAGTGCCAACAGGAAATTAAATCCTTGAAAACCAAAAAAAAAAAAAAAAAAAAAAAAGAAATTCAAAATTAAAAAGAAAGTTCAAATGGGAAAAAAAAAGTATAATTGTTCATTTATTTCACAATACTTAATGGAAAAAGTTGGTCACTAGTGATTGTCAAAAGAGATTTATACATTAATTTTTGACTTAAAGGACACACATAGACACACGTAGACACACATATATTGTTCACTTTTCTCTTTAAAGAAATATTTTCTCTAAATTTTTGTTTCTAAAGATTTTCTTAAAGCAACATCAGTTACAAACTTAACCTCAAAATTAGAAAGAAACTGTCGATTTTTGTGCTGTGACTTTAGAGATTTAGTACATTTTAAAGCAAAAAGTAATTTCATTTCTTCCGCAGCTTTTTTCTATCAATTTTTATATTTTCTATCATAATATCTTTGCAATTTTTAATCAATTTAAAAAAAATTGTGTTTAAGAAAATTTGATGGAGATTTTAAACTATGAAATAATTGTTACTATTTAGTTTGTTTACTGTATATTGTCAAATACACTTTACAATATGATTAGGAATTTTGATAGGTCTGCCAGTATATTTGGGTTTTTGACATAGGATACAATGAAAACTTTTGATGATACAATTCTATGAAAACTTTTAACAATATAATATTATTTTGATATAGGGTACTATGTAAACTTTTGACACTGGATACTATGAAAACTTTTAACATAGGATATGAAAACTAGGGGTTTTGTTCAAGTCAGTTTATCTCATTTCTTGGATAGTCATGTGTCATAGATTAAAAAGTATGTGTAAAATACAAATTATAAAAATGCCATGAAAAATGGATATTGGAAAGTTGTTCATTGTAGCTTAATGACAAAAAGAAACAAAAAACAAATCTAGTAAATCAACACCTATATTAATGGACGTTGGCAAAATTATTTTACTCAAGAATCCACTATATTTGCTATTGCAGCAAATAAAAGCATATTTTAATAACAGAATTTCTGAGAATTGATTGATAGACTCTTTGAAAAATTAATTCTTTTGTTGCAACTTCATATACTACAACAATAACAACAACCAAAAGAACACTTGCTAAGAAAACTCCTTTTATTCAGAAAAGGAAATGGAAATTTAATGTTCATTACAACAATGTTAGTTGCAAAGCATCTCATCAAAGTTTTAATCATTTAAGAAATCGATTTGTAGCTATACAAAGAAATGAATCTCATATTGGATGCAATTCTATCTCCATAATCATCGTTTCTCATTGACTATTATAAATATCAAGAATTTTTATTTATTGCAAGGAGTAAATATCAATAAAATTAAACTATCGATAAAATCACATATTTTGTCAAGAGCCAAAGACATCGTATAAAATTGGAATTAAACTTTTCCGGAAAGAGAATATTATTTGGATAAACTGACATATATGGAAAATTTTATTTGCATAAAATTTGCATAAAGTTTTAATTTTACATCTCTTCCTCCATTCAAAAATTACTTTAAATTCAAAAGTAAATTTTAAAATTTTAAAAGTCACCTATATGAATACAGTGACAATTTTTCAGTTTCGCAAGTCTATTTCTGATTACAATCTGGAGAAAACCTTTGCTTGTAAAAACAACCGAAAGAGCTACTGTCCAAAAAAGAGATTGACCAAGAGCCATAAAATGTACATGTCCTTTGACATATTCATTCTGCTGTTCAACACACTTGATATATCATTTCTTAACTTTCTTTAATACCTGCCAAAAAATTTCAATAAAGATAAAATAAGTAAATACAAAATAAAATGAAAATTTAATAAATAAAAATAAAAAGGTCATCTACTTTTTAGTTGCAGCTCCTTGATGAAAAATAAATTCATGAAAATTATCAGAATCTTTGTCACACAATTTAATCAAGAAAAAGGTCAACTTAAAAAAAAAAAAAAAATGTTTCCTTAACCATAAAAAGTGGGGTATAATCTGACCAGACTCCACTCCTGCCAAAAAAGGTAAAAAGGTTTAATAAACCTGAAAACATCAACCAATTTGAAAACCCTTAACTGCTTTTTATCTGATACATACAATGGATTTCTAATTGTAAAATTGGATCTCTAACTGACAGACATAAAGACATACTTATCTGAAGTTGGAAAATTTCCACAAAGTGCATTAGTTGTGATCGTGAAGCTAAAAGAATTTTTAGTATCTGTTACCTTATACACACACCTAACTTTAGCCATCCATTTTTACTGGAGACTGACATGTATGAAAAAGTGTTGGGTGGCACTTTCTTCTAGGACAGATGCCCATTAACTTTTCACTTTTGATCTTCTACTGAAAAAAACAAAATAGTGTTGAATAGCCACCATTATAGATTGTAATAGAAAATGGGAAAGTCCGTTACAAATGTTATAATCCTTTTACAAACAATAATAGGTTTCATTTTTGTTTTCAACAAAATTTAAATCCAAGATTAAAAGTAAACAGAACTAACTGGGTTTGGCTATAGAACTCTTCTTCTAACATCAAATCGTTCCCTGCATAGGTATCTGTTGACATTATTTGTGCTTGACAAGATTATTTTCAGAATAAAAAATCCAATTAAGACATGAAAATTGCCCATGCAATGCTTTAATGTTCTACTATCCATTTCAATTTCAAAATTTTGATAATTTGTCACATATAAGCAATACCTTTATGATATGAAGTAATTGCTCTATCACAGCTTTCACTACTTTTTATCTACATGACCACTTTATTATGCTTGGAGATATAAGTGTCTGTAATATTTGTTTTCTATGAATCATGATGTTTTAAAGACTGCATATCATTTTGGAATGGCCTTTAGAAATTTGTAGAGGTTTTGAACAGTTCTTTTAACATTGCAGAGTGGTTCAGTATTTGTCATTGTATCTTGGATAGCAAGATCTTGTAGGTGTCCAAAATAATGAATATAAATGGTAAGTGAGGAACACTCCTTTATTGCCAAACCTGTATGAACATCACTTGTATCTCTGGTTCTATCACAACATTCTTTAACAATTTTGTCGACTTTGAGTTTCCTGAGGTCATTTTTGACTCATTCATTGAGAACTCTTCCTTTAGTGAAAGGCGTTGTATAAAATCCAATGAAAGACTCCCTGCTTTCTCCTTTAGTGATAAATCTAAGGCATATTGAAACTTATTCAACCCTGCAAATGTCTGACATTTTATCAATGATGATAGAATATCCAGAACATATTTTCACATCATTTACTCATCTTCCTAAAACAACAATGTCAAGAATTTTGTTTTGGATAATGGGTGAAGTCCATTACATATGTACATCCTATCAACTTCTTATTTTTTCTCCAAGCTAAAGAATATCATGGTGCAAAAGATGTAAAAATTCCAAAAATTACCACATTTAATATGGGAAATTTAGCCCCAATTATTATATTCCTCCTCATCACCTCATTATGTTTCACTAAGCAGTAAACAACAGTTTTTCTGCTTTAAGTTCACTTAAAAATTTATCCATTTCGTCAAGATGATCATTTTTCACATTTGTAAGCCAATTAACCATTTTACCAATTTTTAAAAGTAAAAATGTTATGTGTTGGGAGACTAAATGGAGTGGTCTCCTTTGTTTGAGGAACTCTCTTAGGTCATGAGTCCTTTTTGGTCACGTAACAAGGCAAACCCGGGAATCCTTCTCTTTTATGAACAGGACATGAGAAGCAGCAGACGTAGTTGTTCGCTCTTCTGCAGTGATGCCCAAAGTGCCTTCCCTTTTTTCCAGACCTGAGAAGTAGTAAATGGTTACCACCTCTTTGTCGTATAGACTTTTCTTCATGTTCCTTGAATGCATTGTGACTCATTTATAGCTTGGGATGGGAACTTAGTTCCCACCTTGTATGTTGTTAAATGTTATATAGTATTAATTCACTTGTCTATTTTTCTTCCTACAAAATATTCTGTGTTAGGTTACTCTCTTTTTGATAAACTAGTGCATTATAAGAAACGGTGTGTTATCCACCAGTTAACACCTCATTAAACCTTATATATGCATGAACACTTTATAGAGGTAATAGAATGTTTGACATTTGTCACTGTAAAAGCCAAGGATACAGTCTGAAGCATTTACAGGTGAAATCCCTCAAACTAGATTCCTTATTGAATTTCTTTGGTTTATATTGTTTCAAAATTGACTGATTCAGTTCAGTTTCAGTGATATTGTCTGGCTGAGCCAAATTCATAAATTGTATTCATTTCATCATTCTGGTCACAAGAAATATTTTTAGGGTTTGGAATTACATTCTGAATAAATTCAAGGTTTTTTTTTTGGGGGGGGGAGATATCTTGATCAGTACTGACAACCCAAAACATTGTGTGGGTGATTTATAACTTAATCATGATCACTCCCTTCTTCACCTGAAAGATTTGACATTGAGGGTTTTAAAAAAAAGTGTCTGATATCTACTGCAATTTTTCAAGCACCACTTTTGTTACCTCTGACCATAAAAGTCACAGTAGTTTGACCAGCATGAACAGCCCAAATGTTTTTTCCTTGTAATCAGAGTCTATTTGCTTGCTGCATTCTGTACATTTGATGATGCGTTGATGATAAAGCGGTTTGCGTGCCTGTTTTATGATGAGATTTTGTGGACACAATTTGAAATTGATGTCTGACAAGAATAGAATTCAAACTAGGGAGATCATAAAACATCGATCGACTTTACTATAAATAGATTTCAAAATGAGTGTGTGACAATGTTTATACAATTTCCATGGGTGGAAAGCCTAACAGCTTCTCATCCTTGGAAATCATTCAGACATTGTTACATTTCAGGTGGCCAAGCTAATGTCAATGAGGTATGAACCCTGACTTTTGACTCCATTAATGAATCTTGACTTTTGATCCCACATTGTAAAATACAAAAATTTTAATATGCTGCTTTCATGTCTTTAATTTCTTTAAATCAAAAAGAAAAAGAACAAACAAAACTTCTATTAGAAAAAAAAGAAAAACAACTTTCATTAAACTAACAATGAATTTGGTGGAATTAAAATCATTATTTATATAATTTGTATCTTGCTTTACTCCAATTCTTTTTTATAAGTGTCATTTGCTCTCTCTGCATTCCCAAGTTATTTGCCCATGCATATATATATATATATATATATATATATATATATACGTGTGTGTTTGTGTGTACATATGTGTATATGTGTATATATACATGTATATGTATGTATATATGTGTATATGTATACATGTACGTATACATATATATATATATATATATATATATATATATAGATATATATAGATATATATGTATATTTTGGCAGCATTTCTTCATTGATACATATTTGATTGAACATAACAGACATTTTTTGCCTTCATATTTTTTGTTAATCCTTTTGAAATGCTGTATTGATCTCATGATATTCGGCAGGAATTGGTTGATAAACCTTCCATAATTAGTTATTTCCGAGTACTTTCTGCCCAACTTTGGGCCATCATCAGGGGAAGATGTATTACAAAAGTTATGTAACTTTTGTATGTACACATATATATATATATATATATATATATATATATATATATATATAGGAAAACTATATATATATATATATACATATATATAAGAAAACTATATATATATATATATATATATATATGTAGGAAAACTAAGAATAAATGCAACAGTACAAAAATGTAAAATATGAAAAAAGGTTTGTTTTTTTTAAATTTTCAAGCATTAATTACATCATTCAAATTTGAAATGTAACACCAGTAACGGAAATGGAATTTTAAAAACTTTCTCTTCTTTTCATTTCATTTAAAACTTCAGATGCCTTGATGAAAATTAAAGAAAAGGAAATGTTTAATATTCAAAAAATAAAACCATCCTATGAAGATCTTGTGTTTTTCCATATTTGTACATTTTTATAAATAAAATCACATTGTGTTTTATATATAAAAATAAATACTGAACTGTATCTTTTTTCTAATTGAGAAAAATGGAAGAAATTGTTTTGTTAAATTGTGATCATTGGACAATGTCAACAGAATATAACTAATTTTTCCTTATTTCCAAAATTTTCTTATTTGTAAAAACTTTCTGATAACTGATTCATAATAGAAATTGACATTTTAAAAATTAGCAATGAAAAATCAAACAAATTTTGATATAAAGCAGCAATTCCATGATTTAATACTTATTTTGTAAACTGTACTGTCTTTGACACAAGATTATATTCCTGAATTAAATTGGGCACAAAGACAGGTGTCTTTTCTCAATTAGAAAATAAATAAAAATTAGTTTGATATGTATAATGGCAAATTGAATCATTCTGAGTCAAGAAAAGGCAAAAATTTGGAAAAAGAAGAGAACAGGAAAAATAGAAATTGAGAAAATTGGTTCCATAATAATCACAAAGTTTACTTTTATCTAAGCATTTAAAATACAATATATTAAGAAATAAATCATGAAAATGCTATTAGGTTATTATTGTGAAGAATGTAAAGTCTACTAAATAATGATACATATCTTTATACTTATATAATTACAACTTATTTTTTCTGTTTTTTCACTGGGTACCGAACTAGTTGGGTGGCTCTTGATGGAGAGGATTGCTTCTCATCATTTCAGTCACTTTCCCATCCCTAGAAAGTAGCCATTTTTGTCTCAATTTTACTCTTATGGAAGATGTTCACATGAGCAGCATACATTGGTTCCACTTATTCAAGAGTTTCCATTAAAAACTCATTTTACAACCTCTAGAGAGAAGAGACATCTATTCTGCCTGAATGTTTCCCATACATTTTTTTCTAAGAATATTTTACACTGTGAATCAAACTCCAACCAAGTCACGACCCAATCTTTGGACTTTTTAAGACCAGGGTAAATAAGTGCCTTACTTTGTCTTAATTTTGGATTTTTATTTTGTTGTTTCTTTGTTATACATTTTTGTTATAGCTTACCATTCATTTCTCAATCTGTAACCATTTACTTATTGTGGTCAACTCACCTTATTTTAAATGTCATTAAAAAAATATGAAATGCAAACCTTAACTTTTATTGTTTTGATTATTTATTGCTATCAATGATTAATTGTGAATTTTGGGGAGCTTTTTATCCAATAGCAGAAAATTGCAGACTGCACGTAGACCAGAAAATGTAAAAAAATTTTTTAAATTACATTGATATTAAGCGATAAAATGTAAGTGTTAAAAATATACACCTTTTTCCTTTTGTCACATCTTTATATGTGTTTTTTGAAAAATGTAAGTGAATCTTAAATCTTTTTATCATAAAGAAAGATTTGGTAACTTCATATGATGATTATTCTTGATAAAAAGAATTCATTCAGCAAAATGTTAAAAATTTGGATTCTAAACAAACAATGTCACTTATTGGAAAATTACTGATAAAAATTGAAGATTAACAATTGGGAGACATTAGAAAAATCCAATTATCTTTTACATCCAATGAATTTTTTTTATCATTGTGTTGGATATTGACATGAAGTTCTGTTTGACATACAGCATAAATTATGTTGGTGGTATAACAGGAAATGCACCTGTTGCCTATATGTATACAGGATGCAGATGCCCTGGCAAAGATGCAGCATAAGTTGCAAAGGTAGCATAACAGGAAGTGCACTTATTTCCTAAAGCAAACAGGATGCCAGTTATTCTCCTGTGGAAAAGCTGCGTAAATTATGAGGGTGGCATGTTAGAAGGAGATATGTCCACGTTTAACGTGTAGGCAGCAGACTGGAGGTATGACCACAAGAATTTTGAGGGCATTGAAAATATTCTATAACCAGTAGAGATGAGTGGAGATGAGAAAACTGCCGAGGGTAGCTACTACACATGTTGCTTTGGGTTCTGGTCTTGCGCCAGACTGCCCAGGGATGGGAGATAAAGAGAGGCCAGAAATAATGCCAGGCTCATGAAAGTAGAGAAGCAAGGAGAAACTAAGATGATTCAAAGCCTTGTGATGACCCTGTATGAGACTTACAAAAGTAGGGAAATGAGGAGAAACTAAAATGAGTTGATGCTTTGGGGTGACCCTGCACCAGTTTTGTGAAAGTAGAGATTGAAGATGAAAGGTAGAGAAGTTTTGCAGAAGATCCATACCATCTGCTCCAGAATGTGCAAACTCAGCCATCTTCGAATCTCTTTTACTCTACCCATACTTACATTTCAGGTAATAAAATGAAAAAAAAAAGCAGATTACATTTTTATACATCAGTGTTATTATTTTTCAATGCAACAACTGGATATATTATCAAATGATAAAAAATTTCTTTTCAGTTATATATGTTACAGATTTTTATGTGACAAATGTTTTATATATTACAAACATTTTTCCTATTGGATAGAGTCCACAGTCCTTTAAAGAAGAAGAAGAAGAAGAAGAAGAAAAAAAGAAGAGAACAATGATGCTGATAATGATAAAATGTCACTCACTATATATCTAAATGTTGATTGAGAAGTAACTTTTCAACCCCGACATGCAAAGATATTTGTCTTTCTATTCTAACTCAAATGAACTTAACAGAAAAATAAATATCAAAAAGGTTGATTTATTGTATAGGTGATGATTACAACATAAAATATGGCTGCTTTTGTAATATTTTATGAGCACAAAAAAGAACTCATTTTATCAAAATAGATTATATCAAATGCAACTTATACCAATGTTACAAAGTACTTTATTTATTTAGAAATTTTTAATGGATAACACTTTAAGGACACATTTCTTGTCTTACTTTCTATGCCATATTAGTAACTTAAATTATGAACAATTAATAAATCATATAACATAAAACAAAGCTCAAATTATTAAAAGATTTTGTCACTGTTTTTGAAAAAAAAAAAAGAAAGAATAAGAAAAAGAAAGAAAATAATTTCTTTCATTTATCACAAACATGGTTTCTGTGATAAATAACAGGTTTATTTATGTATTGCTGGCAGCAACACCCCACAAGACACCAACTGTACGGCCACCTGCCCCCTATCACGAAAACTATTCAAGTTAGACGAACTAGACATGCAGGACACTGCTGGAGAAGTAGGGACGAACTCATAAGAGATGTACTCTTATGGACCCCCACACATGGCCATGTAAAAGCAGGACAACCAGCACGAACATACATTCAGCAGCTATGTGAGGATACGGGATGTTGTCCTGAAGACCTACCTAGGGCGATGAACGATAGGGAGGAGTGGCGAGAGAGGGTCAGGGATATCCGTGCTACCAGTGCGAGATGATGATGATGATGATGATGATGATTTATGTATTGTTCAATATTTCTGCTTGTTTATGGCCTTGAGATAGTGGAGCATTAGGTGTGTTGTTGGTGAGTTAACTAAGAGAATTGGTTGACAGAAAGTTTTTTAAATCTTCAAACAGAAAAAAGAAAGAAAGAAAGAAAGAATGTGAAGAAGAAGGAGAAACTAAAAAAGAAGATTATTTATTTTATACATTATGAGCAGAATTCCTGTAAAAAATGATGGGATTATTCTCAAATAAATCAACTTCAGCTTGTTTATGAGTTCAAGATGGTGGTATTAGTTACTGTGTTGTAGAGTTAAAAATGCAGAAGCATCTGTTGACTGAAATTCTTTCAATCAAATGAATAAAAAAAAGGAAAGATATTAAAAAGAGAATAAGTTGAAATAGTACTTGTTAGCAGATGAACAAAATTTCTAGTTATCCTGTAAGGACACCTAATTATCACAATCAGCTAGTAGGCCATTGTTGGTAAATTCTCACTGAGTGCTCCATACTTCTGGCCTTATGCCAAACTAAACTAAGCTTAGTAAATGATGATTGTGCTATAGTAAGAAAAAGTTGTATGATCTATATATATATGTGTATAAAAGTTTGTTTCTTTGGTACTTATATATAAAACAAAATGTAATATTGTGGGGTAAAAAAACAAAAAAAGTTGCTTTCTAAATCAGAGTAATCCTCTATGTGGGTAGTGATTTCTTGGGTCACATAAACCTGCAAAGCCTTTATAATATTCTTTTCACTCTTAACACAATCGTTCTGTACTAGTGTGCTGAAGTCACAGTCAGAACACAAAAAAGTTAACTGTTTTTCCTTTGGCAATCTGCTTTTTATGGACTAGCAGGAGGAGTCGAAATCTGCATAAGTCACGAGTTGGTCTTGCAAAATTTCCTTTGAACATGAGACCAGTTTCTAATGAATTTTCACTTTGGGAACAGCCATATTTTCCTCTCCTAGATTTCTTGCATGCAAGACACATGTACACCTGTTTCAACCCATGAGGTATGTCATTTCCTTTCTTGCATGCAAGACACATGCACACCTGTTTCAACCCATGAGGTATTTCATTCTCCTTCTTGCTTCAGATATATATATATATATATATATATATATATATATATATATATATATATATATATATATATGCAGAGTTCTATAGTGTTTTATATTCAAATAAAAGAAAATTACAAGTGTTTTATATTTAAGAAAAGAAAACTAGAAGAGACAAAGAGATTAAATGTGTGGATATTCATCTAACTTCATATCTATTAAATAAACTCATAAGGATTTTTCTTATTTTCACACATATGCAGTAATTTTATTTCAAGAATTTTGGTTACTCTTTGATAAAATTCTTATTTTGATATTCTGAAGAATATGTTTTTCCAAATTATATTCTTTTGTAAAATTTTCTGAAAAGAAAGCTTTTAAAAATATTCTTTTTCATATTCATCAAAGCAAAAATTTTATTTAGTAGACAAAGAATATAAGTAAGTTTACTTTTGCCATAGAATATGCCATTTTTTGATAGAAAGAAATATCTGCAAAAATTATATTGAGAGAAACAATGGTAACCAAGAATAATTCTTTACACTGATATTTCTGAAAATGTAAACCTTTTGATAAGCAAAGAATGTTTGTATTGTAAATGGTACACCAAAGCTAAATGTAATATTATCTACGATAGGTTGCAGCAAATTGAGTATTCATTCACTATTCACAGATTTCAATCTGCCTTTGGTCACTTACGCATTCCCCACCATGAAAAAAAAAATGAATTCTTGAAGGTCAATCTTTCTGTTTCTTTGACTTCAATGAAAGAGTTCCATTGCTTTAAAAAAGGAAAAAAAAAACATAGAAGAGACTCACCTCCCAGAGGATTTTAAAATCCTTCTGCTCAACACGTATCAGCTCACAAAAGTCACTGGTTACTACGGTGGCATGTCTTGGTTTGTTAGTCAGTACAGATTCACCAAAAGTTGTACCAGTACCCAAGGTACACAAGGTCACTAAGTCCTAAAATATAACAAAAATAAATTTATATTTCTAAAAATTGGGTAGAAAGGGAACACATTTGATTCTGAGAAAGTTTTCATATAATAAACCTAAAAAATATTACTTTACAAGACCTAAAAATTAGTTTGACTGTGACAAGACAGTGACAAGACACTATCTTCGTATTCTTCTTTTAACTCATCCAATGCATTCTTGCACTTTTAAAATCATGGGATGATCCATTTATTTTTTACTGTTTTATTTTAGAGAAGACTCTTCTGGTAAAACATATTTAGAGAACACACAAAACATGTATGTGATGCTTGTCAGCCATCTTTGAACTAGCCACTTTATTGGAAAAAGGAAAATTTCTCCTTTTTGTAGAAGATTTTTTACAAAGGAAACAATTCTATACCATAACATTCCCTATCAGGGGTTTTGCTTAATGACTAGCTATTGGTTGTATTTGATGGTAGTGGGGGGGTCTGATCACTCAGTTTGACCTTGTGGACAGAGTGTCTGGTCTCTGAATATGTGAGCTGGTGTTTATTTGTTGATGATTGGTTTTTGGGCTGATCTTGTTGGAGATGACTTCTGGTGGGGAGCTGGGAGGAATCCTCAGTTGGCTAACTATAGCGTTATTTCTGGTTGGGGAATGGTCTTCATTTAGGTGTCATCAGTTATGGTTCCATGGAAGTCTGTACTACATAGAACCTTGGTTCCATGCATGTCCATTTTATAATTGCAGGGGTTCATTTACCTGTGTCCTGGTCTTGTACATGTTCCGTAGGGAGTATTGGAAGCTCCCTAGTGTTTTGGTGGTGATATAATTTTTGTTTTGATTGTCTTTGGCATAGGTGGTTTGCTATTTCATCTTTCTTGGCCTGAAGGGTTGTGCATTTAACTGCTATATTACTAAAAAGTTTTCCACTGTGCATGAACTCACTTGGTGAAGGAATGAAGTCATTTATTGGTGTAACTCTAAGCCATAGCAAGTTGATGTTGCAGTTGCACTGGGCTGCTTTTTTCATGGCAGATTCATAGATTGTATGCACTGTTCTGTCATCCCACTTGATTGTCGGTACCTTGAGGACAATGTGTGGTGTTCAAACTTCTACTCTTTTGCAAACTCTTTAAACAAACTGGAGCTGTAGTGAGGCCCATTATTGCTTATAAGTTTTCTGAGTACTCCGTGTTGTCCAAATATTTGTTTGGTCACATTGACTACTTCTTGACTGGAGAACTCTTAGTTTACATATGAATGAGTATTTGGAGTTGTAGTCAACAATAAGTAGGTAGTACTGGTTGTGAAAATAGAAAAGATCAGTGGTTACAATTTTCCATCGTCTTACTGGGATCTTATACTGTAGAAGTAGTTTGGTATGCAACTCTTTCTGTTGCTCTTAGTAAATGATGGATTGCTGAATAGTTTGGGCAGTGTTGTTGATGCCAGAACACACAGCTTTTTGTGCTGTCTTTATTTGTCCATCCCTTCATGACTACAGTGTATTTTTTGTATTATTTTCTGCTGAAGAAGTTTGGGAATTGTTATCTGATCACCTTAAAAGAGGATTACATTTTCAATTGCGAGTTCATCGTGGTATGACCAGTAGGGCTGCAAATCTTGGCTAACTTCTCATATTGGGTTGGGTCATCCTTGAAGGATTATGTTTTCGATCAACATAATATTTAGCCAGTGATTGTAACCCAGTGTATCTGTCAACTTTTCTTTTGAAAATTGCATGAAGTTGATCTTTATATTCAGGTCTATGGCTTCCTTTACTTTCTTGTTTAGGAGCTGCAATAGTCCATCTGTGAGAGTCATATCCTTCTATGGTCAGTATGTGATAACTATGTTGTACCCTTGCAGACATAACAACATCAAGTGGGATATCATCTCCAGGGTTTTAGAATCACTCTCAATGATAAATGGGAGGCTGTATATGTATGTTCAACATTTCCTACACCCAAAAACCACTGCTAATAGC
This sequence comes from Sepioteuthis lessoniana, assembly GCA_963585895.1. NCBI lineage: Eukaryota > Metazoa > Mollusca > Cephalopoda > Myopsida > Loliginidae > Sepioteuthis > Sepioteuthis lessoniana. Next base: position 187,680 of record CAUZXS010000009.1, on the reverse strand, counting down.
TCTTATTCTATGTTGATATAGCACGGCTTTGTTTCTGTGAGAGATTTGCATGCAAATGCAGTAGGTTGGCATTCTTGTATAAGTGCAGCTCGAAGGCCTTTGCTTAAAGTGTCTACATGAATCATTGACATCATTAGTGGAGCAAAATAAGTGAGCAAAATTTCTCTGCTGATTCTACACTTTATTTGCTGTAGGGATATTTTGATGGAAACTAGTCTATTTGTAATCTCACTCTTTCTTTGGCAATTCTCTCAGGGGTGCTGTGAGGTCAGATAGACAAGGGATAAGTGGTGCCTTATATTTGATGATTCCTAGTACTTTCTAAAGCTCTGCCTCGTGGTTAGAACTGGGTAGGGATTTTATCTCATCCATCATATGAAGCCCATTTCCACCAAAGACAGCTCTAAAGAAGTGTATTTCCTTCAAGTTCATGGCACACTTAGCACTGTTGAAACATAGATCTTTATGTCTGACAACTTTCATGAGGTTGTGGAGGTCTTGATCTAGCGCTTCCTTGGGTTGTCACAAAAACATTGTCTATTAGTCCAGTTGTCCCTGATTCTCATCCAGAAGTAGTATCAGTCGCAGAGAGAATTGAATGTAGTTAGTGAATAGGAGTTAGCATCCAACTTGTTAGACTAATAGCCATTCTTGCAATCCATTTTTGTAAAGTACTTAGCATTTGCTAACTTGTGGCAGACATCCTCTAATGTAATGGTCTTGTAGTAGCATCATTTGATGGCTTTATTCAGCTCCTCTGGGTCTTGGCATATCCTGAGTTTTCCACTGCTTTAGTACACAAACACAATGCTATTGAGTCAGTCAGTAGGCTTATCTATCCTTCAAATTATTCCTTAGGTCACTATATTATCTAGTTCTGCTTTGATTTCTTCCTTAAGGTTGATAGGACATTTCTTTGGTGCAGAGATAACTGGGTTACTGTTTGTTTTCCATCCAATGTGATCATTCTCTAGTAAATTTGCCAACTTTTTCAAAATGATCTGAATACATTTCCTTGAAGTCACCTGTGAAGTTATTTGGGCATTTGATTTGCTGGATGGCACAATGTACCATTTCTAGCTTCAACTCTCTGAGGGAAGGAAGTCCCAATATAGCTGGGAATTCCAAGGTAACTCCATAGAATTTAATATTTCTCCATTTATGGTTCTATGCACATTTTATGTTCCCAGATGCATGTTGGGGTATGACTGTGTCTTGTTGGCTGTAAGTATAGCTGTTCCCTGACATGTGGAGTCAGGAATTGGCAATCCATCTAAGTTGACTTTCTTGGTGGAAATATTTTCTTAAAAGTGGGAAATATTCTCTGTTGTTCAAGTATCAACTTTTGCCTTAAGTTTGTGGATCCCTGATGTGTTGGAGAGTATTATGTTTAAACAAGCAAAAGTTCCAGTTTGAGTGTCTCTTCTATTCTATTGTTCAATTAAGTGGAAAGACATTTGATTGAACAGTAATTACTTGGGTTTTGTTTAAGTGCAACTATGCAGTTCCTATGAGCACAGTTTTCTTCTGATTGTGTCCCTTGATGTCTTTTTGGTACTGGGTGCCCTAGTGTCATGTGTGGTGTAGGTTGCATATTCTCCACACTCCCTTCTGTAGTATTTATGCATGACTTAACCCAGTATTTCTTTTGGCTACATACTAAGCACAATGTACCCCATGCAGGGGATCTTTCTTTGGTGTGGTGGATATGTCTCTCCACATTATCTGTATTTGATATAACTTGGAGTGTATTTGATAGTATCAATATCTTTTCCTTTATGGTCTTGTATATCAACTAGCTGGCTCATGTAGTGAATCAAAGCTTTGTGTACTCTGCATATTTTCAGAGCTTCCAGTACAGAGGTTTTTGTAGCTCAAGATGTTCCATTCCAATGATTGTCTGTTTGATTAGTTGCCCCATTTCTTTTTTATCTTAAAATTTACATTTTTTGCCAGTGAATGGCACCCTGGAATAAAATCATCAATATTCTCAGAATCCTCTAGAGCAAATTTTTGTCAGCAAAAGCAGGCAATTCTGAAGTTTATTTGGGGCTCTAATTGTTCTAGGAACTTTTCCCATACCACAGATGGATTCTGTTTGTTGGCCTTGTTCTTGAACTTCTACGAAACATCAAAGGCCTTCTTCTCATAACAACGATAATATGTGGTCATTTGTTCTTCCTCTGGTATGTTCTCTATGGAGAAATACAGCCAGTAGTGCTGCGAAAAAAATGGAATGATTCTATGAGATTCCCAGTTGTTGTCAATGATATGACTGGCTTGATTGCTAGTTTGGACATTTTGATCTTTTGTCTTTTTCTTTTTTGATTAATACATTTTTTCTGAATGACAGAGTGATTTGCTCCAAATAATTCAATGACAGATATCAACAACATTGAACTTACAGTTTGTTCATGAGGACCTCTTTCCGTAAAAAATTCTTTTGTAAATGTTAGTCCTTGTCTTTTATTGTCCACCATGTGGACCAATCAGGTTTAAATATTTCTTGTTTTATTTTTATTTTTTATCTGAAATTTATTTCAACCTTCGTTTTTGTGCAATTTTCATTTCTATCACATTCCTGGCTATATTTGTTGGGCTGTGTATCATTTTCTGGTTTTTACCACTGCCAGCATGTAAACATATTGAAAGAACAAAAAGACAATTTTGTGATGCTAGCCAGCCATGTTTGAACAAGCCACTTTATTTGTTAAAGGGAAAAGTCAACTTTTTTGGAAAAGAGTTCTTCAAGAGAGACAATTCAAAATCGTGACACTCATTAAGTCAATATTATACTTCTACTATCATAGATGTCAAATATACCAATATATATTTTACATGCTTGTGTATCCTGCATATTATTAAGTAAATAAGTGAGAACGTAAGATAGCTAAGTAAATAGATAGACAGGCATTAAATTGACATGATAGAAAAATGAAAAATAAATTCTTTTTTTCTCTGAAATAGAATTGGAATAAATTCATTTTATTGCAAACATTTCCTGGAATATGTTCTATATTTTTTGCCTGTTTTTTGTCAGTTGGATAAAATGAGAAAATAGTAAATGAATATTAATAACTGAAAACTAAAATTTGGGTCGTATTTTCATTCTTTTTTATTTTGAAATGACCAAAAACATCAGATCATTCACACTCGTCATTTTTATTGGAAATGAAATCAGTCACCTGAGTTCAAATCCTGGACAAGACAATTTGCTTTTCACTTCTGACTAAAGGAAAAGGCATGAATCCATCTTTTCACTTCCATCTAATTTTCTTAGAAAAGGCGTGAATCCATCTTTCACTTCCGTCTGATATCCATGGAAAAGATATGAATCTATTATTCACTTCTGACCAATATTCTCAGAAAAGATATGAATTCATCTTTTCTCCTCCTATGAGTAAATGTAATGGTGAGTTCTTTAGCGTTGGTCAAGGAGAAGAAAAACTGAATTTAAACTAGGCTTACTCTGCTAAAATATTGACCTTGTGTCACAGGATGTGATTGCCCAATGTAGAAAGACTGGATAAATACATACTTGTTGGTTTAATCTAAGACTGTTGGAGTAATTAATTCATGAATATCATAATTTACTACACAATAACATTTATACAGTGGAAACGGTAAACAAAAACACAATTCAATAAAATCATAGACTTTTAGTTCTTGTAATTAACTTAGTCAGTACATTATTAATTGGCACAGTTTATGGGAAAAAGTAACTTTATATCCCATTGAAATATTGCTATCTATCGAATATTTAACACTCTGAAGATTCATTTAGAGCTCTTTTATAATCATTCATTCTATAAATGGTATTATACCATTATTAAATAAAATACAACTGTTTTAAATTTTATATTTTTTGAGCTGGTGCAAGGAATCTATTCAATATTTATTATTATATTCATATAATGTATAGAAGAGATTATCTACATAAATAATCAAAAAGAGTTTGTTTGTCTTTAATAGTCAAACAGTTTGATGTAGAGCTATCAAATGGAAAGGTTTAACATAAAAAGAATTTTTGTTCTTTTTAGGGAAAGGTGGGCTCTCATTGAGAGGAAGTCTAGAACCCAAAATCAACAGAAAAGCAAGACATGAATAATCATACAGAATCTAAATTTCAAAACTTCTAAAAAAAAGATGAACAGATGGTCTTATTAAGATAATTATAATTCACATGTAATTAAACATTACTAAACTGAACATGCAAAATAATTGTTTAAAAAGTATCAAAACTGAAGCTGTATTGACCAAGACTGAGATAAACAATGAATGGAACATTAATTTTCTTCAAAATAATCCCCTTGAAATTTATTCAGCAAGTTTTTCATTAGTCAGAGCATCTCTAAAACTTTTCTTTCGATATGGCATGTTACAGTGGTGTCATATTTCTTTTGATGTCCTTCATGTCCACAAATGAGACGGATTTTCAGTTTACAAAGCAAAAAATGTTGTGAGGAATTAGGTCTGGTGAATATAGGGGATGCTGTGCATAAAGAGCCAAAAACTGGTGTTCCTTATTTTTTCATGCTGGCACTGAATTCACCAATTTGAATTCTAGACTTTAAGACATCTTCTGTTTATCATATAATTTGGTCATCTGAAAACATTTCTTGTCTTAAATTTAAAGAATTTAAAGTCTTAGAAATTAGCTCTTCAGCCTTGGTGATTTTTTTATCACGCTTCATTTTTAGTTGAGACTAACAAGACAAAACAAAAAATGTTTAACTCAATAAATCTTTTTATGTCACTCACCTAAACTAAAAAAAAATCTTTATAAAACTCCAAGAAAATTTTTACAGAACAGTATTATATCAACAATATTGTATTAATACCATTGTACTAATCTCACACCAATGATATTAGGATAATAAATACAAAAAATGTACCTGTTAAATCCCTTTCCTCTTATGCAGTTTTATCTTGTTGCTATTTGGTGTAAAGGTTTAATTAACAACAGAGATTATAAAATAGACATTGTGTAGAAAAATAAGTTGAAGGGATTTTTTATATTTGTCAGTCAACCCTGCTGTGTTTTTGATTGATAACTGGACCTCTTACTCAGTGTCAACTTTTTACTAGTTTTTATATAATATATATAAAAAATGATCTACTCTGACATAAAACACAATGTTACAATTGAGAGACTTATCCTGTGACCTGGTTTAGTCATGGGGGTGGATGCTACTCATGTAGCATGTCTAGAGCAGGAATAGCCTGGTGGAGCTCATCCCTCTCCAGGTCTGGTTTGAATTCAAAGTTTTCCTTCTCTTATACCAGTTGCCATACCAAAGTTAAAGAGCCCAGTCTGTTCTATTATTTATGCATTGCTGGAGAAAGAATTGTTGGCTTCATATCTTTCCAAGGGATACTAGCACTATGTGAAATGCAAACACCCTTGGTTAGGATTTGAACTTGGATATTTGAGTCCACTTCCTACAACAATAACCAAAAACACCTCCACATTACTATATATATATATATATATGTGTGTGTGTGTGTGTGTGTGTGTGTATGTGTGCGTGTGTATGACAATCTGGTTTAATGATTGAGTTATGAGAAATTTCTTTGAAATATTTATTTTGCAGCAAACATGCCCTATAGTATCATAACAACTTCTTAGAAGTCAGTAGTGAGACTAAGTTATTAAAACATTGCAGAAAATCCTCTCTTCAGTTTCAAAAGCAACAAAATTTGAATAAAGATTTATATAATAATAATAAAAACCAAAAAAAAATCAAGTTTGGTTCAAATTTTGAAAATTTTGAAACTGATAAAATCATAATTTTATAAGTTTATTTTTTAAAAATTTTCATACATTTTTACTTTTGTAATCTTTCAATTAGATAATTTTATTTTCATATTCTTATAAATAATCAGAAAAGAAGGAGGAGGAGGCAGAGGAGAAACAGATACTATATTCATATCTCAGCTCAAAGGTTCAGAGCTACACTCTGTTCTTAGGTAGAACTCTTGGGGATCAAAACAGTGCACAGCTACTACCCTTTAATCCCAGTCAGACCCAAATGTAAATAATGTTAGCTATTACACAATCAGTATAATTTTCTTTATTAATTCATTGTAATAATTTATATTGCATATTATCATTAAATAATTGTCTAAATGTTGTCTAAATCTCTGAGATGAAGCTTGGTGATTTTTATCATTAAAGGTTTTTGGGCTATTATCTTCATCTTTATTGTTATTTCCGCAACATTTCTGATATGTCCTCTGGCCTTTTTCAGGTGTTTGTCGAACTTGGGAACCTTCATGGAACTTCGAAATACATCCTTTATTGAATCCATGGGGGTCGCCTGTTCTAATTCTGTTAGCCCTGACTGGATACAATTGTTAAGTATTCCTGTATTGTTACTCGCTTGCAGTCAGGACTGAACCAACAACCTCCAGATGATTGTCTCCTTAGGGAACCAATGCCTATATCCGTTATGCCATATGTCCTGCCAGACAATTCAGAGTGAAATTTTGGGACTTATAAACTTAATGTTCTTACTTGACTAGAATTACTACTATCATGTATGATTTTTTACCTGTGCTCAAATTTTTTTTTTTTTTTTTCATCTAGCCTTCTTAATTATCGGTTCTCATATTGTATTCAACTCTATACTTGGTCCACTCAGCAGGTCATTGTAGCCCAACATATGTGCTGATTCCTTAAGGCGTCTAATCCTCCAATGTTCAGCCCTATCAATTATTTCAACTTTATCTGATGGTTTCCCTTTTCCTTCCATATATGGTCCACCATATATGGAAATAAAAATAGAATAGGTGACCCTCGTGGATTCAATAAAGGATGTAGTTCGAAGTTCTGTGAAGGTTCCTGAGTTTGACAGACACCTGAAGAAGGCCGCAGGACATATTGGTCAAAACATTGTGGAAATAAATAAAAATAAAGACATTGTCAGAAAACCCTTAATGATAAAAATTATTCAATATTTAGTGTGTTTTATATTGAAATACTTATTATTTGATATAACACTATGGTTTTCATACTAGATGGTCTCCAACATAAAGATGTGGAAATATTTACTAACATTATAATTCTTCAAATGAATAAATATTTATCAGTTAATTAATGTTGATAGACTATTTTCTCAAAATCTGAACATAGACTCAATAGGTTTATAAAGAAATTGATGTAATGAATTTCACTCGACATGAACATCACAATTTGACAACGGTTTCTGCAAATATTAACATAGAGACCAAATACATTATTCTCTAATATAATTCATGTTATTTACTCCTAGTACTGTTGTATAGTCATCTTCTGATTCATGCAGAAATATACATATATATGCTGGATACATACCGACGCAATGATAACAGATGCAATAATGAAGGACGCAGGAAGAAACAACGCAAGGAGACTTCTTTAACAATATTTTTACCTCTCACTTTATTGCAAGGGTTCGAAAGGGTTGTTCAAGGTTTGCATGTGAGAGGGTGCTGAGACCGAACATAAACTTCATATTTTGACCCCACTGTTATGACTATCACATTGTGTCTTTCTTGTTCTCCTGATGTTGGGGTCCACTTCCGAGGGCCCCCTTGGTCGGGAGTGGCTTTCCCTACCACATCTGGTCTCTAGCTGTCTGGAATTCTACTGGCAACTGCTTCGGCACCCAACTCAACTCAATTATATAATAATTCAACGCCCACACGATTGCCCACTGGATCTTTGAAATCGAATGTTTAATCGTCATCAGGCGGAAATAACTGTCATGCAGTTCACAGATCACTCTCTTCTGGTGCATCACTGTAGTGGCACCATGGGACCTTCACCTTGTCCCATATTATAAGCCTTAATCCGCCCACGTGATCTCTTTCGATTACTGGCCATTGGAATGTGTCACTTCCTTCCGGTGCATCACCTTGGAATAGCATTTTTGGGCCAGGTCGAAGGTCAAAATATAACAGTACCAAACAATAAAACCTGCAGGATTTTTTACTCTTTTAGTATCATCAAAGGTCAAACATTGCAGACTTCAAAGTTTTATCCTAATAAATAAAACCACAAACAAATTTGACAATTGAATGATCATTTATTAAGTTTTAAAACAAAAAAGAATTTATAGTCATTCTATGGTAATTTAGATTTTTTCAAATATCTTAAATGCCGTACATGACAAATTATTTGGAGGTGAGTATGGTGGAATTGTTATTGTCATAGGAAATGGACTGGGTAACCCAAGTTTAAATCCTCGATGAGGCTGTTTGCACATCACATAGCCCTAATAGGATCAATAGTTTTTGAGGTCATCAAATTAGGATCAGTTTGTTAGAAAAGTACACATTATAGAAATTTAAAATTGAAATTATACTTCAAATAAATTTGATGTGAGTTCCACTCAAACTAGTTCCTAAGAACAACAGGAATGTGAAAAACTCCCCCATGCATCTTTTTCAACAGCATATGACTTTTGCCACGCCTGATTAGCATATCACCCTTACCATTTGCTAAAGAGGCCAGCCAATTTGGCTTTGATTAGGACTGTAATGTGATGATTTCATGATAAAGGCCAATGGGACATCTGAGTGAGCTGTATTATCCTTTGCCTTTCCCTTGTACAATACTTATAGGTACAAAGAAATGAAATTTACTGCCTGGTCAACTGATGATGATAAAGAATTTTATTTAAATCTACACAGTTATTAGCATTAAGCTCCTATAATACAGAAAGATCTAAAATGGTTGTACTAATTTCAAATTTGTTTTATAGTGATTAAGTAGATGTTTATGGTTGTTAGTATTGTAAAAAATCAAAGAGACAATTTTGACTAGTACAGCAGTAATAAAGCTAAAAAAAAGCTTTATTACTGCTGTACTATTATTTACATTTCAACCTGAGTTGATGATCATGTGACATGGCAAATAATCTGTCAATCAATACATTATCTCCATGAACTTCATATTATAAATTATACTTTAAGTATAATACCACAAGTAGATCAAAAAGACAATAAAAATGAGAGAAATGAAAATTTTCCTTGTGAGATAAACTGAAAAATAATCTGCAAAAAATAGAAATATTTATCTAAACGTTTTTAGACAATAACTAACTTTTTATATGTATAATATAATATGTATAATATAATATGATATAATATGATATAATCATGTTTTTATTATAATACTAGCAGAAAACCCTTTGGCCAATCAACTCTGGTGTTCTGACTTCCTTACTCCTCCCATACCTCTCATCATCCCTCACACACTCCCTGCCTTCCTTGAATCTCTTATGCCACTTAAAAACTGATGTTCAATTTATGCAAGATGCTCCAAAAGCAGTCTGAAGCATTCCATATGTTTTTGTAGCATTTTTTCCAAGTTTAAAACAGAATTTTATTGCATATCATTCTTCTAAAGTGTCTTCACATCCAGATTGCATTTTGGAAATTCACCAGCTGCGACAATCAGGCTTTAGTAGGGTGTATTCCAATTGCTGCTGTAGCTGTTCATTTGAACCTAAAATCCTAACAATTGATCAGTCATCTAAGGGTAATAGAATCAATATTTGGAGAACTAAAATTTGTTAGAAAGGCTAAGAATAATAGAATTAATATTTGGAGAACCAAAATTTGTTAGAAAGGCTAAGGGTAATAGAATTAATATTCTGAGAACCAAAATTTGTTAGAAAGGCTAAGAATAATAGAATTGATATTTGGAGAACCAAAATTTGTTAGAAAGGCTAAGGGTAATAGAATTAATATTCTGAGAGCTAAAATTTGTTAGAAAGGCTAAGAATAATAGAGTTGATATTTGGAGAACCAAAATTTGTTAGAAAGGCTAAGAATAATAGAATTGATATTTGGAGAACCAAAATTTGTTAGAAAGGCTAAGGGTAATAGAATCAATATTTGGAGAATTAAAATTTGTTAGAAAGGCTAAGAATAATAGAATTGATATTTGGAGAACCAAAATTTGTTAGAAAGGCTAAGTGTAATAGAATCAATATTTGGAGAACCAAAATTTGTTAGAAAGGCTAAGGGTAATAGAATTAATATTTGGAGAACCAAAATTTGTTAGAAAGGCTAAGAATAATAGAATTGATATTTGGAGAACCAAAATTTGTTAGAAAGGCTAAGTGTAATAGAATCAATATTTGGAGAACCAAAATTTGTTAGAAAGGCTAAGGGTAATAGAATTAATATTTGGAGAACCAAAATTTGTTAGAAAGGCTAAGAATAATAGAATTGATATTTGGAAAACCAAAATTTGTTAGAAAGGCTAAGGGTAATAGAATCAATATTTGGAGAACCAAAATTTGTTAGAAAGGCTAAGAATAATAGAATTGATATTTGGAGAACCAAAATTTGTTAGAAAGGCTAAGAATAATAGAATTGATATTTGGAGAACCAAAATTTGTTAGAAAGGCTAAGGGTAATAGAATTAATATTCTGAGAACCAAAATTTGTTAGAAAGGCTAAGAATAATAGAATTGATATTTGGAGAACCAAAATTTGTTAGAAAGGCTAAGGGTAATAGAATCAATATTTTGTGAACCAAAATTTGTTTGAAAGGCTAAGAATAATAGAATTAATATTTGGAGAACCAAAATTGTTAGAAAGGCTAAGGGTAATAGAATTAATATTCTAAGAACCAAAATTTGTTAGAAAGGCTAAGAATAATAGGATTGATATTTGGAGAACCAAAATATTTTAGAAAGGCTAAGGGTAATAGAATTGATATTTAGAGAATGAAAATTTGTTAGAAAGACTAAGGGTAATAGAATTAATATTTGGAGAACCAAAATTTGTTAGAAAGGCTAAGAATAAAAAAATTGATATTTGGAGAACCAAAATTTGTTAGAAAGGCTAAGGGTAATAGAATTAATATTTGGAGAACCAAAATTTGTTAGAAAGGCTAAGAATAAAAAAATTGATATTTGGAGAACCAAAATTTGTTAGAAAGACTAAGGGTAATAGAATTAATATTTGGAGAACCAAAATTTGTTAGAAAGGCTAAGAATAAAAAAATTGATATTTGGAGAACCAAAATTTGTTAGAAAGGCTATGAATAATAGAATTGATATTTGGAGAACCAAAGTTTGTTAGAAAGACTAAGAATGATAGAATTTATATTTGGAGAACCAAAATTTTTTAGAAAGGCTAAGCGTAATAGAATTGATATTCTGAGAACCAAAATATTTTAGAAAGGCTAAGGTTAATAGAATTAATATTCTGAGAACTAAAATTTGTTAGAAAGGCTAAGAATAATAGAATTGATATTTGGAGAACCAAAATTTGTTAGAAAGGCTAAGGTTAATAGAATTAATATTCTGAGAACTAAAATTTGTTAGAAAGGCTAAGAATAATAGAATTGATATTTGGAGAAGCAAAATTTGTTAGAAAGGCTAAGGGTAATAGAATTAATATTCTGAGAACCAAAATTTGTTAGAAAGTCTAAGAATAATAAAATTGATATTTGGAGAACCAAAATTTGTTAGAAAGGCTAAGAATAATAGAATTGATATTTGGAGAACCAAAATTTGTTAGAAAGGCTAAGGGTAATAGAATCAATATTTGGAGAATTAAAATTTGTTAGAAAGGCTAAGAATAATTGAATTGATATTTGGAGAACCAAAATTTGTTAGAAAGGCTAAGGGTAATAGAATCAATATTTGGAGAACCAAAATTTGTTAGAAAGGCTAAGGGTAATAGAATTAATATTTGGAGAACCAAAATTTGTTAGAAAGGCTAAGAATAATAGAATTGATATTTGGAGAACCAAAATTTGTTAGAAAGGCTAAGGGTAATAGAATCAATATTTGGAGAACCAAAATTTGTTAGAAAGGCTAAGAATAATAGAATTGATATTTGGAAGACCAAAATTTGTTAGAAAGGCTAAGAATAATAGAATTGATATTTGGAGAACCAAAATTTGTTAGAAAGGCTAAGGGTAATAGAATCAATATTTGGAGAACTAAAATTTGTTAGAAAGGCTAAGAATAATAGAATTGATATTTGGAGAACCAAAATATTTTAGAAAGGCTAAGGGTAATAGAATCAATATTTTGTGAACCAAAATTTGTTTGAAAGGCTAAGGATAATAGAATTAATATTTGGAGAACCAAAATTTGTTAGAAAGGCTAAGAATAATAGGATTGATATTTGGAGAACCAAAATATTTTAGAAAGGCTAAGGGTAATAGAATTGATATTTAGAGAATGAAAATTTGTTAGAAAGACTAAGGGTAATAGAATTAATATTTGGAGAACAAAAATTTGTTAGAAAGGCTAAGAATAAAAAAATTGATATTTGGAGAACCAAAATTTGTTAGAAAGGCTAAGGGTAATAGAATTAATATTTGGAGAACCAAAATTTGTTAGAAAGGCTAAGTGTAATAGAATTGATATTCAGAGAACCAAAATTTGTTAGAAAGACTAAGAATAATAGAATTTATATTTGGAGAACCAAAGTTTGTTAGAAAGACTAAGAATGATAGAATTTATATTTGGAGAACCGAAATTTTTTAGAAAGGCTAAGCGTAATAGAATTGATATTCTGAGAACCAAAATATTTTAGAAAGGCTAAGGGTAATAAAATTGATATTTGGAGAACCAAAATTTGTTAGAAAGGCTAAGAATAATAGAATTGATATTTGGAGAACCAAAATTTGTTAGAAAGGCTAAGGGTAATAGAATTAATATTCTGAGAACCTAAATTTGTTAGAAAGGCTAAGAATAATAGAGTTGATATTTGGAGAACCAAAATTTGTTAGAAAGGCTAAGGGTAATAGAATCAATATTTGGAGAACTTAAATTTGTTAGAAAGGCTAAGAATAATAGAATTGATATTTGGAGAACCAAAATTTGTTAGAAATGCTAAGGGTAATAGAATTAATATTCTGAGAACTAAAATTTGTTAGAAAGGCTAAGAATAATAGAGTTGATATTTGGAGAACCAAAATTTGTTAGAAAGGCTAAGGGTAATAGAATCAATATTTGGAGAACCAAAATTTGTTAGAAAGGCTAAGGGTAATAGAATTAATATTTGGAGAACCAAAATTTGTTAGAAAGGCTAAGAATAATAGAATTGATATTTGGAAAACCAAAATTTGTTAGAAAGGCTAAGGGTAATAGAATAAATATTCTGAGAACCAAAATTTGTTAGAAAGGCTAAGAATAATAGAATTGATATTTGGAGAACCAAAATATTTTAGAAAGGCTAAGGGTAATAGAATCAATATTTTGTGAACCAAAATTTGTTTGAAAGGCTAAGGATAATAGAATTAATATTTGTAGAACCAAAATTTGTTAGAAAGGCCAAGGGTAATAGAATTAATATTCTAAGAACCAAAATTTGTTAGAAAGGCTAAGAATAATAGGATTGATATTTGGAGAACCAAAATATTTTAGAAAGGCTAAGGGTAATAGAATTAATATTCTGAGAACCTAAATTTGTTAGAAAGGCTAAGAATAATAGAATTGATATTTGGAGAACCAAAATTTGTTAGAAAGGCTAAGGGTAATAGAATTAATATTCTGAGAACCAAAATTTGTTAGAAAGGCTAAGAATAATAAAATTGATATTTGGAGAACCAAAATTTGTTAGAAAGGCTAAGGGTAATAGAATTGATATTTAGAGAATGAAAATTTGTTAGAAAGACTAAGGGTAATAGAATTAATATTTGGAGAACCAAAATTTGTTAGAAAGGCTAAGAATAAAAAAATTGATATTTGGAGAACCATAATTTGTTAGAAAGGCTAAGGGTAATAGAATTAATATTTGGAGAAGCAAAATTTGTTAGAAAGGCTAAGTGTAATAGAATTGATATTCAGAGAACCAAAATTTGTTAAAAAGACTAAGAATAATAGAATTGATATTTGGAGAACCAAAATTTGTTAGAGAGACTAAGAATGATAGAATTGATATTTGGAGAACCAAAATTTGTTAGAAAGGCTAAGAATAATAGAATTGATATTTGGAGAACCAAAATTTGTTAGAAAGTCTAAGGGTAATAGAATTAATATTCTAAGAACCAAAATTTGTTAGAAAGGCTAAGAATAATAGGATTGATATTTGGAGAACCAAAATATTTTAGAAAGGCTAAGGGTAATAGAATTGATATTTAGAGAATGAAAATTTGTTAGAAAGACTAAGGGTAATAGAATTAATATTTGTAGAACCAAAATTTGTTACAAAGGCTAAGTATAAAAAAATTGATATTTGGAGAACCAAAATTTGTTAGAAAGGCTAAGGGTAATAGAATTAATATTTGGAGAACCAAAATTTGTTAGAAAGGCTAAGTGTAATAGAATTGATATTCAGAGAACCAAAATTTGTTAAAAAGACTAAGAATAATAGAATTGATATTTGGAGAACCAAAGTTTGTTAGAAAGACTAAGAATGATAGAATTTATATTTGGAGAACCAAAATTTTTTAGAAAGGCTAAGCGTAATAGAATTGATATTTAGAGAATGAAAATTTGTTAGAAAGACTAAGGGTAATAGAATTAATATTTGGAGAACTAAAATTTGTTAGAAAGGCTAAGAATAAAAAAATTGATATTTGGAGAACCAAAATTTGTTAGAAAGGCTAAGGGTAATAGAATTAATATTTGGAGAACCAAAATTTGTTAGAAAGGCTAAGTGTAATAGAATTGATATTCAGAGAACCAAAATTTGTTAAAAAGACTAAGAATAATAGAATTGATATTTGGAGAACCAAAGTTTGTTAGAAAGACTAAGAATGATAGAATTTATATTTGGAGAACCAAACTTTTTTAGAAAGGCTAAGGGTAATAGAATTGATATTTGGAGAACCAAAATTTGTTAGAAAGGCTAAGAATAATAGAATTGATATTTGGAGAACTAAAATTTGTTAGAAAGGCTAAGGGTAATAGAATCAATATTTGGAGAACTAAAATTTGTTAGAAAGGCTAAGAATAATAGAATTGATATTTGGAGAACCAACATTTGTTAGAAAGGCTAAGGGTAATAGAATTAATATTCTGAGAACTAAAATTTGTTAGAAAGGCTAAGAATAATAGAATTGATATTTGGAGAACCAAAATTTGTTAGAAAGGCTAAGGGTAATAGAATTAATATTCTGAGAACTAAAATTTGTTAGAAAGGCTAAGAATAATAAAATTGATATTTGGAGAACCAAAATTTGTTAGAAAGGCTAAGGGTAATAGAATTGATATTTAGAGAATGAAAATTTGTTAGAAAGACTAAGGGTAATAGAATTAATATTTGGAGAACCAAAATTTGTTAGAAAGGCTAAGAATAAAAAAATTGATATTTGGAGAACCATAATTTGTTAGAAAGGCTAAGGGTAATAGAATTAATATTTGGAGAAGCAAAATTTGTTAGAAAGGCTAAGTGTAATAGAATTGATATTCAGAGAACCAAAATTTGTTAAAAAGACTAAGAATAATAGAATTGATATTTGGAGAACCAAAATTTGTTAGAAAGACTAAGAATGATAGAATTTATATTTGGAGAACCAAAATTTTTTAGAAAGGCTAAGGGTAGTAGAATTGATATTCTGAGAACCAAAATATTTTAGAAAGGCTAAGGGTAATAAAATTGATATTTGGAGAACCAAAATTTGTTAGAAAGGCTAAGAATAATAGAATTGATATTTGGAGAACCAAAATTTGTTAGAAAGGCTAAGGGTAATAGAATTAATATTCTGAGAACCAAAATTTGTTAGAAAGGCTAAGAATAATAAAATTGATATTTGGAGAACAAAAATTTGTTAGAAATGCTAAGGGTAATAGAATTAATATTCTGAGAACTAAAATTTGTTAGAAAGGCTAAGAATAATAGAATTGATATTTGGAGAACCAAAATTTGTTAGAAAGGCTAAGGGTAATAGAATTAATATTCTGAGAACCAAAATTTGTTAGAAAGGCTAAGAATAATAGAATTGATATTTGGAGAACCAAAATATTTTAGAAAGGCTAAGGGTAATAGAATCAATATTTTGTGAACCAAAATTTGTTTGAAAGGCTAAGGATAATAGAATTGATATTTGGAGAACCAAACTTTTTTAGAAAGGCTAAGGGTAATAGAATTAATATTCTAAGAACCAAAATTTGTTAGAAAGGCTAAGAATAATAGGATTGATATTTGGAGAACCAAAATATTTTAGAAAGGCTAAGGGTAATAGAATTGATATTTAGAGAATGAAAATTTGTTAGAAAGACTAAGGGTAATAGAATTAATATTTGTAGAACCAAAATTTGTTACAAAGGCTAAGAATAATAAAATTGATATTTGGAGAACCAAAATTTGTTAGAAAGGCTAAGGGTAATAGAATTAATATTTGGAGAACCAAAATTTGTTAGAAAGGCTAAGTGTAATAGAATTGATATTCAGAGAACCAAAATTTGTTAAAAAGACTAAGAATAATAGAATTGATATTTGGAGAACCAAAGTTTGTTAGAAAGACTAAGAATGATAGAATTTATATTTGGAGAACCAAAATTTTTTAGAAAGGCTAAGGGTAATAGAATTGATATTCTGAGAACCAAAATATTTTAGAAAGGCTAAGGGTAATAAAATTGATATTTGGAGAACCAAAATTTGTTAGAAAGGCTAAGAATAATAGAATTGATATTTGGAGAACCAAAATTTGTTAGAAAGGCTAAGGGTAATAGAATTAATATTCTGAGAACTAAAATTTGTTGGAAAGGCTAAGAATAATAGAATTGATATTTGGAGAACCAAAATTTGTTAGAAAGGCTAAGGGTAATAGAATTAATAATCTGAGAACCTAAATTTGTTAGAAAGGCTAAGAATAATAGAATTGATATTTGGAGAACCAAAATTTGTTAGAAAGGCTAAGGGTAATAGAATCAATATTTGGAGAACTAAAATTTGTTAGAAAGGCTAAGAATAATAGAATTGATATTTGGAGAACCAAAATATTTTAGAAAGGCTAAGGGTAATAGAATTAATATTTGGAGAACCAAAATTTGTTAGAAAGGCTAAGGGTAATAGAATTAATATTCTAAGAACTAAAATTTGTTAGAAAGGTTAAGAATAATAGGATTGATATTTGGAGAACCAAAATATTTTAGAAAGGCTAAGGGTAATAGAATTGATATTTAGAAAATGAAAATTTGTTAGAAAGACTAAGGGTAATAGAATTAATATTTGGAGAACAAAAATTTGTTAGAAAGGCTAAGAATAAAAAAATTGATATTTGGAGAACCATAATTTGTTAGAAAGGCTAAGGGTAATAGAATTAATATTTGGAGAACCAAAATTTGTTAGAAAGGCTAAGTGTAATAGAATTGATCTTCAGAGAACCAAAATTTGTTAAAAAGACTAAGAATAATAGAATTGATATTTGGAGAACCAAAGTTTGTTAGAAAGACTAAGAATGATAGAATTGATATTCTGAGAACCAAAATATTTTAGAAAGGCTAAGGGTAATAAAATTGATATTTGGAGAACCAAAATTTGTTAGAAAGGCTAAGAATAATAGAATTGATATTTGGAGAACCAAAATTTGTTAGAAAGGCTAAGGGTAATAGAATCAATATTTGGAGAATTAAAATTTGTTAGAAAGGCTAAGAATAATAGAATTGATATTTGGAGAACCAAAATTTGTTAGAAAGGCTAAGGGTAATAGAATCAATATTTGGAGAACCAAAATTTGTTAGAAAGGCTAAGAATAATAGAATTGATATTTGGAGAACCAAAATTTGTTAGAAAGGCTAAGAATAATAGAATTGATATTTGGAGAACCAAAATTTGTTAGAAAGGCTAAGGGTAATAGAATCAATATTTTGTGAACCAAAATTTGTTAGAAAGGCTAAGAATAATAGAATTGATATTTGGAGAACCAAAATTTGTTTGAAAGGCTAAGGATAATAGAATTAATATTTGGAGAACCAAAATTTGTTAGAAAGGCTAAGGGTAATAGAATTAATATTCTAAGAACTAAAATTTGTTAGAAAGGCTAAGAATAATAGGATTGATATTTGGAGAACCAAAATATTTTAGAAAGGCTAAGGGTAATAGAATTGATATTTAGAGAATGAAAATTTGTTAGAAAGACTAAGGGTAATAGAATTAATATTTGGAGAACCAAAATTTGTTAGAAAGGCTAAGAATAAAAAAATTGATATTTGGAGAACCATAATTTGTTAGAAAGGCTAAGGGTAATAGAATTAATATTTGGAGAACCAAAATTTGTTAGAAAGGCTAAGTGTAATAGAATTGATATTCAGAGAACCAAAATTTGTTAAAAAGACTAAGAATAATAGAATTGATATTTGGAGAACCAAAGTTTGTTAGAAAGTCTAAGAATGATAGAATTTATATTTGGAGAACCAAAATTTTTTAGAAAGGCTAAGGGTAATAGAATTGATATTCTGAGAACCAAAATATTTTAGAAAGGCTAAGGGTAATAAAATTGATATTTGGAGAACCAAAATTTGTTAGAAAGGCTAAGAATAATAGAATTGATATTTGGAGAACCAAAATTTGTTAGAAAGGCTAAGGGTAATAGAATTAATATTCTGAGAACCAAAATTTGTTAGAAAGGCTAAGAATAATAAAATTGATATTTGGAGAACGAAAATTTTTTAGAAAGGCTAAGGGTAATAGAATCAGTATTCAGAGAACAAAGGAGAAAAAAAAGGAAATTTATTTTTATGAAGATCTTCACAATTAAGGATAATGCATTTTTTCATTAAGATTACAAATTTCAAAATGCTAAACCTACTAATTTTAAGGGAGAAAAATTTGATTTTTTTTTCTGTGTAAGATTTCTTTGTGTTATATTTCTAAATTGCAAAGACTCACAATTTTGCAAAATTTTTTTCACATTCCTTTGGATTAGGAAAATTCAGAATAAAAAAAAGAAGAAACAGAAACAGAATTAATGGAAATAAACCAGTTTCTCCTCCACAACAGATAAAGTATGAATCCTAAAAGCAATTCTATTCCAATATTTTATTGAACAAAAAGCTGTGCTGTTTATTTATTTTCATTTTTATTTTTATTTTCATTTTTGAATTAGAGAGTTGAGGTGTTAAAAGTCCAAAAGCAAAAATGCTGAGTCAGAAATGAAGAAAATAAAAACAAAAGAAATATTGAAAGACAGAAATAAGTTAAGGCCAAATACACTTTTGTGCCACCACCATTTAAAAAAAAAAAAACATAGTGCTTTTCTGGCGATCAACCAAAATGTAACATTACATGTCATTGAAATTAGAAGCAATTTTTTTTTTTTGGCAGCCCTAATTGGCATTAACTGAATAATTTCCGTGTTCTTTTTCAAAGAAAGGCAAGACAATATTACAAGTGTTACCTTAAAAATAAACTCATTGAAGAGTGTTATGGAAATTAGAAACTTAATTTGCTTTCATTAAGTCTTTCCATTAAGGTTATTATTTATTAAATTAATTCTTCATCAGTTTTTTTTTGAGTTTATGTTTTGTGCATTGCTTTAAAAATATTTTGACAATAACTTTCAAGATCACAGGAAACCTCACTCAGATAAATTTATTTTTCTTATCAAAATTTTTAATATAGATATTCTATAAATGTATAAATAACTGATGCAGTAAGTAGTTCATTAATTTGAAACAGTAGAGAGGATATCAAAATGTTTAAACCTTTCAACTGGTATGCTTGATATTCTAAATGGAGTGTTAGTTTACGAAACAATATAGGCTTGATATTTTCAGCTCTGGCAATTTTCTTCAAGGCTTAATATAGTGACCATTTATACTTTTGCAATTTTTGTGAACTCAGCACAGTAGCCTGGCATTGGCCTTTTCTAAAGATGGTTAGTGCAACAGGACATATGTATATTTTTAATCTTGAATGTTTGGGCAACCACACATTTTCAACATTTCAATTCTATCATTTTTTGTTGAAAAGTTACAGCATTTTGAAGTTGACAGTTTTATTGAGAAATTAAAGATAAAATTTATGCATGCAAATTTATCATCCAAATTTAAGTGCAATCTATAAAGTGGCTTTTGTGCTCAGTTACATTTAATTCTAAACAAAATACCTTTATGATTTCCAGATATATTTTTTTGATTTTTTGAACTGAAAGGTTTAGTAACTAATATGTTTTTGTAATTATTTCAGTAAAATATTACTTTTTATACCCTGATTTTAAAGTAACACCTCTCAAAAAAATGTTTAACATCAAAATATTTTATGTATATCTGGAAAATATCATAAAAACACTGAGATAGAACATTCTACTGATATATATATATAAATATATAGATTTTATTTTCTTGTTGGATCTGATGAAGTCCTGTTAAAAATTATTTTGGAGTCTTTGATTCAAATCAATTATCTTAACAGGATGGATATAGATTTATTATCCTAATATGACCGAATATTGGCCTAATGAGTAGAGTGTTTGCCAGTGGTCCAGGAGACCAGGGTTCAATCCCAGGTCGAGTCATACAAAAGACTTAAAAAATGGTACTTGATGCTGCCTTACTTAACACTTAGCATTATAAGGTAAAGATCAAGGGTAAAGTGGAGCAATCCAGGGAAAGAAGTAGCGCCCTCCCTACACTTTGGTGCAGTAACTATTGAAAATGGAGCCTTTGGGTTACCCTTGACTACGATCGCCAACTTTTATGACCAAATATTGGTTTTGCTCAGTGAATTTATTTACATCGAGCTCTTTATCAGGAATATCTAAATAGTCAAAATTTGAATAATTTATTTGTCCTGACGAAATTGTTCCCAACTCTGGATTTACTGGATTGAAGAATACCTTATATATATATATATATATATATATATATATATATATACATACGGGGTGTATTCAATAAGTTTCCAGACCTTTTTTGTACAGGCATTTAAAATTGTTGTAGACTCTTGAAAATTCAGTATGTTATTCCTATACATCTTATGAGATGACTGGATAATTTTTATGATTTCAGGTTCAAATGAACAGCTACAGAAGGAATTGGAATACTCCCTACTAAAGCCTGATTGTCGCAGCTGGTGAATTTCAAAAAAGCAATCTGGACGTGAAGACACTTTAGAAGAACGATATGCAATAAAATTCTGTTTTAAACTTGGAAAAAATGATACCACAGAAATGTATGGAATGCTTCAGACTGCTTTTGGAGCATCTTGCATGAGTCGAACATCAGGTTTTGAGTGGCATAAGAGATTCAAGGAAGGCAGAGAGTCTGTGAGGGATGATGAGAGGTGTGGGAGGCGTAAGGAAGTCAGAACACCAGTTGATTGGCCAAAGGTTTAGGGTTAGGGTTACTATGTTGAGGTTTTAAGGGAGTTCAGGAAGAGATTCTGTCGGAAGAGGCCAGCACTCTTCAAATTGGGTCAGTGGCATTTCCACCAGGATAATGCTCTAGTCCACAACTCCATCCTTGTCATAGACTATTTGAGCAAAATGGACATCAAGACAGTTCCTCACCCTTCCTATAGTCCAGATCTTACTCCCTGTGACTTTTGGTTATTCCCTTAGCTCTGAGGCTGTCGTTATGAGAGAATTGAGGAGATGAAAGAGGCTGTGACAAAGGTGATTGACACACTCACACTAGAGGACTTCGATGGGGCCTTCGAGAAGTTGTTGGAATGGTACAACAAGTGCATTGCAACCAGAGGAGATTACTTTGAAGGAGACTAGAGTTTCATGAGTGTACTATCAATAAAAGTGCCCATACGAAAAAAGTCTGGAAACGTATTTAATGATCCTCGTATTCCAACTGGGTGGCTAAAGCATGAGCCAATCAAATACTTAGAAACCAAGGTCTTCTATGTCAAGTCTCTTTAAAAAGTAAGTGGAATTAGTTGTGTTTTTAATTTTTGGGTGATGGACTGGGTATGATCAACCTGAGTGGGGCCCAGTTGGTGAGTGGGGTATTATGTTGAAAGACCCAAAACACACTAAAGACCTAGCTATAACATAACTGATCACGTTACCCAGTGCCTATTTATAACCAAACAAGCTTATTTCTTACATATATATATTCTTAAACAAGGACCAGTATGCTATCCCTTTAAAGAAATTTCAATCAGTTTTGTCTTGGCTATTTAGGAAACATTCATAATAAAAATTTTCTTTAAATTGTTGATATTTTATCAGCAAAGTTGATTTCCAGTATAAATATTAGGTACATGATATGTATAATTCAATTGTTAGAAACAAAAATCCAAGTCAAATTGTGCATATTCTTTTCATTCAGTTTACTATAGCCATATACTAAGTTTAGTTTTAGATGTAATTTTTGGGTTTTCTGTACTTCTTCATGTATGCCAAAATTCTTATTAATATGAAATTCTTTTTACCACAGGGCTATTAAGAAGTTATAAATGGATTCTTGGTGAAATTTTGGCTTGTAAACATGTGTCCATTGTTTAGTTTATCAAATCTTCTGATAAATTTGCAATGTTCAATTCAAATGTCTGCAAAATGACTAATTTAGCACCCTGTGCTAAGGTCCAGGAATCAGAAGGTAAAAAAATTTAAATAATAACCCAAAATATCAACGTTAACTGAAATAAAGAAGATGATTCAAGGATGTTTTTATCAAAACAAGTAAAAGTAAAGTTGGCAACCATAGTTGAGGGTGACCCGAAAACTCCTTTTTCAATAGCTACTACACCAAGGTGCAGGGGAGGGCGCTACTCCTTTCCCTGGATTGCTCCACTTTACCCTTGGTCCTCACCTTATAATGTTGAGTGTCAAGCAAGGAGGTATCAAGTACCATTTTTTTAGTCTTTGTTATGACACGACCTGGGTTCAATCCCAGGTCTCCTGGACCATTGGCAAACACTCTACCCACTAAGCTAATGTATCATTTAATCTGTTTAAGGTGATTTAAATTGAAAAATAAAACCAAATAATAAAATAACCAACAGATTTTTTTTCTTCTTAAATCATAAATGGATTTCAAGGCTAGTGAGAATGGGATGGGTGCAGCCATTGCATTGCACTAAGGTCTGGAGGGCTAAGGTGGAACTAACAGTTTCCTGGGCAGAATATAACATATAACACTTTAATCAATTTTCATAAAATTAATGTCATTAAAATGAAGAACTTGAGAAAAATCTGACATCTAATTATTTTCTTTTCTTATACCAAATCATTGTTATTTGTTTCTGAAATTTTTGTTCACATTCGTACAAACAGTCATTTGAAAAATTTTCAATGCTAAATCAATGGAAATGGATGGAATTTTCAGTGCAAAATCTCCAAAAATTCAACTAATTGATGAAATTCAATAAAACTTTCAATATTTATTCATTTATTATTGAAGTGAAAAACATTCACACAATGTTCAGTTGTTTAATACTTCACTACTTTTCTGTAACAGATGAAAACAGGATAGTTTAATGTTTTTTTTACTGTTTATGAAGGGATATGTAAATGGGTGTATGTAAAAATAGGATTGCACAATCTTTAGCGAAATCATTTTCAGTAGACTCTAAATGAGCACTGTTTATATTGTTATCTTTTAATATTACTTCTTGAATCCAATCGATTCAAATTTCCTGTTGTCAATAAAATAAGTTTCATATAGTTGTTAACTTGAGTGGTTGTAAGATGTATTCTGGATTTTTGATGATCAGGAATAACAACTAAGACAACAGTCACATCAA
Source organism: Sepioteuthis lessoniana (assembly GCA_963585895.1). Lineage (NCBI taxonomy): Eukaryota > Metazoa > Mollusca > Cephalopoda > Myopsida > Loliginidae > Sepioteuthis > Sepioteuthis lessoniana. The sequence goes on along the minus strand of CAUZXS010000009.1, from coordinate 164,076 downwards.
AAGCACCAGTTCCCATCAGATCATTGAAGTTAACCAATGATAAGCCTATCCAGTAATTAGGTGGATGGCCTCTATAAAAGATATAGTATATTAAGAAAACCCAAGGCCTGAGTACCAAACTAAGCAAAGCTTAAGGGAATGCTATATGTGCTCAATGGGATGACTATGAAATTATAAATAGATTCCCGAATCTTACCCACAATAATTTAAGAAATGGTATTCCTTTGGTACTATCAAAATCTATAATATCAGATAATGAATTTTTGAGTACTCATGTAATCATCAGTAGTGCATCCCTTAGTTGATAGATTATCAACATTAAATAGACACATTGGCTCTGAGGAGTTAACGGTTTCAACTTCTTTGGATATAAATTTATAATCCATGTATCATAAACTAATTTCAATGCCTAAGAGACACTTTCAGTGAATTTCAGAAAGAAGTATCATCTCACTTGAATCTGTGTCCTTGATAATTTTTAGAATGACAGACAATTCAAAAGTTATTTCTTGTTCTTGAATGAGCTTATATCAATAAACTCTAATTGATCTTAAGTCTGGGAGGGATACTCAAATCTACATATCCCTGCTCTGCCACTGAGTCATGTTTACACGTGCCAACAGAAAGTTAATCAAGCCATGAATATATTTAACACTCACTAAATGTACAAATGCTGCTATTTTAGAAAATCTATCATGAGTTCAGAAAACCACTTAAAACACTTCAACCAAAATTGTTGTGCAATTTGGCTTAAAGGTTAGCAACTAAGAAGAAAGTATCAGTAAATTTTGTTCAAATTTCAGTTATATTTGCTAATGTCACTTATGCACAAACATTCTTAAGAAAGACAAGAATTCAACACTTCCTGCTTGATGGTATATCTTAATAGCAAACGTTAAAAAAATGAATAAATTTTCTCTTCTATAACAATTTCTCATTTATCCATCTCCAAATGAGAAATTTAACACAATCTCATGTTTAGGGTGCGGGTTCTTTGGGTGGATGGGTGATAGTTCCAGAAATTGCTAAATCTCATAAGTATTGCTCTTTTTTAGCACACCTCAGACATCAGGAAATGACTCTTTAAGTAAAATAGGCAGGTGCAACTAGTAAAGATGCTCACTGAAACTGGATTTTGAGGATTTTTATGCAGTTTTGCATCCTCATTTCATGATGGAAAGCAAGTGCTTCATAAAAGTCATCTTCCATATATATATATATATATATATAAAATGTTAATAATAGAAACTGACTTCATTTTGCAGTAAGATGTTTCACTGTATGTATTACTTTTGATAGAAATGTACATTACTGGCAATTTTGTGCATAGTATTTTTCAATTTATATACATATAAATATTTACAGCTTAAAAAAAACATTTTTAAGCTCAAGATTTAAATATTTACAATGTATTTTTCAATTTGAGTGTTTTTACTCTTTAACTTATAAATGAAAAACACTTTTAGATTTTTTTAGGTACATTCTACTGATTTTGTTGGCATTTGTTTAAAGTTTCTTATTTCCTGTTGAACTGATTCAGAACTGAATTGATAAACATGTAAATAGACACCATTTTCTATTTATATAGATTACTAAAATCAATGCGCACACACACACACACACACACACACACACACACACACACACACACACACACACACACACACACACACACACACCAACAAAATGTAGTGAAATTGTTTTTGACTTAATGTGTCTAGACAGAATGAGGGGTAATTTCAATTTCAGCATTTCTTTGAAGATTGTATCATTTCCTTGCTAATTTTTTTGCTGGTTTTGCTTTTGATATTTTTGGATCATTTAAATCAGAAAATATCAAAGAGTTTTAATGTCTCTTTCATATGTAGTCTTTAATCATGTTTGACTGCCATGTTCAATCCCATTTCTACTAAACACACATATGCATGCATATGATCATAAGTCATGGGGTTGTTATGCATCCCTGATCTGCACCTTGATCCCTGCACAGGTTGTATATAAGGCCAGCAGTTGCCCATGGTGCAGGTCTCTCCTCTTCATGATATCAATGTTGTTCTGGAGAAGAGCAAACTGCTATGCAACCTGGCATTTGTGTTGCCCCAAGAATTGTCAGAATGAGATTGAACACAATGTCAGAGCAACTTGTCGTCTTGAGTTTCCTGTTTAGTGCGGTTCATGTGAAATCAAGGGTGCTTGTAGTGTAATAGTCACTGTCATAAAAAATGAACACAACAACCCGAGTTCAAATCCTGGATGATACTTTTTGCATTTCCCATTGTGTTTATACTTTTGGGAAAGGTATGAATCCAATTACTCTCCCTCCAGTTATGGGTAAATAGTAGGTGAGACTAGGCTCTTTAAACTTGGTATGGCAACTGATCTAGGAAAAGGAAAACTCTGAATTCAAACCTGCCAAAGTCTGTTAAAAAATTAACCTTGTGTCATTTCCCACCAATACAAAGGGGTTGGTAAATACATACATTTCAAGTTACCATCCCATAGTGATAAAAGGGTGTGAATTTTGAGTTTTTCTACTTTGTGGTGGGTTGCTCTGATCAAAACTAGAGAGTCCTGTATACTCTACAAGTATATATATATATACATATATATATATATATATATATATATATATATGTGTGTGTGTGTGTGTGTGTGTGTGTGTGTACATATTTTTATCCTCATAAATAAATTCATTTTAATTTTAGTTAATTGTCAATAACAATGATATTACTGTGATGGTTTTATTGCAAAATATTTATAATCTATCCATAGAATCATGAAAAAATTTGTAAAGTCATTGTGTCTTTAATATAAAAAGTAATACTAATCTAAAATTTTCAAGTGCTGTCAAAAAATATAGAATACAAAATTCTATTTCATTTTACTATTTTATCACAAATTCAAATGAATAAATTTTATCAATATAGAGAATCATCATCATCATATCGCGCTGGTAGCACGGATATCCCTGGCCCTCTCTCGCCACTCCTCCCTATAGTTCATCGCCCTAGGTAGGTCTTCAGGACAACATCCTGTATCCTCACATAGCTGCTGAATGTACGTTCGAGCTGGTCGTCCTGCTTTTGCGCGGCCATGTGTGGGGATCCATAAGAGTACATCTCTTATGAGTTCATCTCTGCTTCTCCAGCAGTGTCCTGCATGTCTGGTTCGTCTAACTTGAATAGTTTTCGTGATAGGGGGCAGGTGGCCGTACAGTTGGTGTCTTGTGGGGTGTTGCTGCCAGGACTTGTTCAGGATTGCACGCAGCATTCTTGTGTAATTGCCATCTAGCTTCTTCTCCAGTCGTTTTGTTAGCGTCCATGTAGTGCATCCATATAGCAGTATCGATGTGACCGCTGCCTGGAAGAAACTGTGTTTCATTTTATCGGTTAGGTCTGATTTCCATATAATCGATAGCCTATTGATAGCTGTCCATGCTTTCGTTAACCTCGTTTTGATGTCCTTTTCGGTTGATTCGACGCTGCTTCTTAGGTACGTGAATTTGTCTACTAGTTTAAGTGGGGTTCCTTCTAGAGTGGAGATGTCCCCCGTTTGGTTATAGCACATATATTCCGTTTTGTGTGCATTAACATAGAGGCCTATGCTTGCTGCTGCTCGTTCCAAACTATGCAGAAGTGTTTCGGCTTGGTCAGGTGTATTTGCCAGTATCGCTATGTCATCGGCATAGTCGGCATCGGTAATTGTTGTTGCGGGGTATCTTCTGCTTCTTTTCTTCGTCAGTTCGAAGCCATTCTCTTTGATTTTGTCAGTCGATGTTCTAAGTACGTAGTCTAGACAAATGATAAAGAGGTACGGGACCAGCGTGTCCCCTTGTAGTACTCCTGCTACAATGTCAAAGTATTCTGTGTCTCCTTCCATCGCCTCCATTTGAAATTCAAGCACAAGATACATTCAAACAACACTCTCAGGCACATAAATTTTTATCTAAAGTTATTCCATCATTTTATTACCTTTTATTATCCATATCTGAAGTATCTGAAGTATCTCCATGAGCCCAAAATATTTGGCTTATGTTGTGTACTAAAATAGAATGCAACCTGAAATATTAAGCTTTTGGTATAGAGTAAAATAGCACCCAGCCTAAAATGTCAGGCAAATGAACAATAGTAAAATAATGCTCAGTACAAAATATTAGGTTTACTGTTTATAGTAAAATAACACTCTACTTGAAATATTGGACTTACTGTGTATAGTAAAATAATGATAATATATATATATATATATATATATATATAGTAATGGAATAGTTGTTTATCTTTCACTAGCAAGTCAAACTATTAGACTATTAGTATTGAAGGCAATCTTTATTAACTTGTGAGATTATGTCAGGAAAAATTAAGAGAAGTGAATATCTGTATTGATGTTTAAATATGACAGGAATAAATTCACAGATACAATCCAATTAAATCTTTTCTATTGATTCCAATGTTTAATCCATTAAAAATTTGAGATTCAAAACTTACTGTTTCTATTTTCTCTTCATTTTGTATTTTAAAATCCCTTCATTTAGAAAACAGATTTTAGTTCCAGAGTCATAAAACTTATTTAAAATTATTTGCCAAGAATATTCACGATAAGTTTAAAGACTGAAACTGTATTTGCCAAAACAGAATGAAACAAAGAATAAAACATTAATTTTTTTCAAAATGGTTCCCTTGACAGTAAATATGATTATTCCTGTGAGTTTTTAATCAATTGAAGCACCTATGAAACTATTCTTTTGATATGATGTAAAGTCTTCCATGGCTACAGATTTTACCCTTGATATGAATTCTCAGTTTAGCAAACAAGAAAATATTACGTGGAGCTAGGTCTGGTGAGTAGAGAGGGTGCAACACTTGCAAAATCCCTTGTTTTGCTAAAAACTATTGATGAAAAATTTTTAAGACTATTGATTAAAAAGCATTGAAAATTGGCACTGATTTGTCTATCATCACTTTATTATAAAATTGCTCCACTGTGAATACATCTTCATTTAGATTTTGAAATTTACAATTAAAAATTTAAAGATTAAGTCTCAATTTTAGCACAAATTGTAATAAATATTATAGACATAAGTATACTTTGTCGTTGTACAAAAATACAAATTATTTTTAGCCTCCCATCTTTTAGAGATAATCAAATGAATTTTTCTTTCAATAATTATAAACCAGTTGTGATTTGATCATTACTGAAATGATTGAAAGTAGATCTAAAAAATAGATCAAAAAAGTTCATAACGATTCTCATTACTGGAATTTTAACTCCTTTTTGACCCTGAGAAAATGGACATGTGGAAATAAGTTGTTTTTCAAGGGACAACCAATATTTTATCACATAATAAACATTGATTCAAGATATCTTTATACACAACGTTTTTAGACAGCCTGATTTTAAATTTGATCTTCAAGAGTGGGGAGTTATTGGTCTCAAAGTCTTGTTGAAAGAATATTAACAATTATAGACCTTTACTTATGAATATGATATCCAAATACTTTATAACTAAAATCAATGTCAAAAAGTCATCAAAAAGTTTGCCAAGTTTTTCCTTTTAGTGTTGGTTACATTAACTTTAGATTAAGTTATCAACTAAAAGTCTAAACTCTAAATTTTGCTATGAATATACAAAAATTTATTGGTTGACAATAAGTTCTAATATGGCATTCAAAGAGGAAAAGGTTCTCCGACCCTGACTGCCATAGCATCATGGTAGTAACAATTGTTTATTCTGGCACATCATCTCGTAAATGCATAATTAGATTTGTGGCTTGAGATAAGTGATCAGGGTAGAAGACTAAAAGGATTCAAAGTTGATGTTTGGCTTTGTCAAAAATACCTTCGACTTAATACTCAGTCAATATTGTTCTTTAAAGATTTTCACTTTTGTAGAGAAATATTTTAAATTTAAATGAGTGAAATGTAGAAAAATTATTGACTAATACATTTATGCTTGTTTGTTTGGGTTTTATGGCATATTAACTATTGTAGTTTATTTAATGCCAAATCCATTTTTATACAAATTAAGTTCTATTACAAACAATTCAGTTTAGCATAAGTACACGGTTTAATTGTCAAAAAAATTTCTATTTCAAGCTATTCAGTTTAGCAAAACAGTTCTATTTCAAACAATTCAGTTTAGCATACAAAAACAGTTCCATTTCAGTCAATTCCATTTAGCATAAATACAAAGTTTAGTTCTATTTGACCCATAGACAGGGCCCTATTAGGTGCTACTACTCCAGGCCAAAGTGATGGGAATGAAGGGGTATTCTGCATTCCCCAAAGCTCCAGCATTACTGGAACCTCATCATCAGATCGTTTAGTGTCATATCCAGAACACTCATTGGTGGAAGGGGGGTTCTTGCCCTTCTGCAGTGATGCACTCTGTGTATTTTACAGCCCCAGCCAATCGTGCAATTTAAGTTTTTTGTCTCAATAGTTAATCTTAATATCTTTTATATCTTCAACTTGAAGAACTATCTATAAACCTTCTCTCAATGAGAGCCTTATTTTCCACTGGTGGACCCAACATATTTTTAAAGGAGTCCACAAATAGTTTGAGTCATGCAAGCATTTATATCTTCTTGACTTGGATGAATAGCACATTTCATAGCTTTTCATCAAACCATTTGGTCATCTCTAGAGGACAGACAAACAAACTTTAAGTATTGATATAGATTCTATACAGCAGTTTCTTGAGACTAACTGACGTTTTGCATCAAATTTTTTTGTAATTGTGAATGAAAAGAAATTTTTAATAATTTTATTTTAAATATATTTTTTTCTGAGATAAAATCTTGTTTATAGTATTTATTGAAAAGAAAGTAATAGTTTGAATGTTAGTAACCTATGAAATATGTTATGACTTACAAAAGCTGCTTATAAAAACATTTTGGAAATGAAAAAAATCATATTTGAAAATATTTGGCAGAGCAAAACAAAGGATTAAATGAAAAATAAATTCACATATGAAACAATCAGACAAATTGAGAAATTTTTCATTCAATCCATTAAGTTAATGACAATATATTTCAAACTGACTGAAATGCATTTGACTTCAAATGACAAAATAAGAATTCAACTTTAATATTTTAAACAAGGAAATTAATTATTTCTCTACATGTAGAAAATTTAGGAAAACATTTTGAAAACATTTTGTGCATTAATTCAATTTCTGAAAATATGTATCATGGCAAGTTATAAATTTATAATAACTTGGGTTTGGTTTGCTGAGGAATTACTCTTAAGCACTATTCACGGACTATATTTTTAGAATACTTAACTGATTTTGATAATTTTCTTATATATATATATATATATATATATATATATATATATATATATATACACACACACACACACACACACACACACACACACACACACACACACACACACACACACATAAATATATATATATATATATATATATATATATATATATATATATCAGTCATTTATTTTAGGAATATTTCATTAAAGATGACAGGGAACTATATTATCCTTTTTTGGAATTTGATGATAGTTTGGTTTGGTTTGTTTGGTTTTATGGCATATCAACCTTTATAGGTTATTTAACGCCAAATCCATTTTTATGTAAATAATCTGTTCTATTGAAAACAGTTCAGTTTAGCATAAGTACACAGTTTAATTGTCAAAAACATTTCCATTTCAAACTATTCAAGCAGTTATATGTAATAATTCAGTTAAGTGTAAATACAGTTTTAATGTCGAAAAACAGTTCTATTTGAAATAATTCAGTTAAGCATAAGCACGCAGTTTAAGTGTAAGTACGGTTTAAGTGTCGAAAACATTTATATTTCAAGCTATTCAGTTTACTCAATTCATTTTAGCATAAGTATGCTGTTAGTTCTATTTAACCCATAGATAGGGCCCTATCAGGTGCTACCACTCTGGGCCAGAGTGGACCTGGGAGTGATGGCAATGAAGGGGTACTCCGCATTCCCCAAAGCTCCAGCACTGCTGGAACCTCACCATCAGATTGTTTAGTGTCATATCCAGGTCACTCATAGGGAGGGTCTTACCCCTCTGCTGAGGTGCAGTCAGTGTATTCTACAGCCCCAGCCGACTGGGCAATACACAGAGTTAAATGTCAAACAGTTTTATTTCAGATAATTCAGTTCAGCATAAGTACACAGTTTAGACATTAAAAACAGTTCTATTTCGAACAATTCAGTTCAGCACTAGTACGCAGTTCCAATGTCAAAACAGTTCTATTTTAAACAATTCAGCTTAACATAAATATGCAGTTTAAATGCAAAAATCAGTATAGTGAAAGAAGCACGTAGTTCTATTTAACCCATAGATAGGACCCTTATCAGGTGCTACCACTCCAGGCCAGAGTGGACCTGGGAGCGATGGCAATGAAGGGGTACTCCGCATTCCCCAAAGCTCCAGCATTGCTGGAACCTCACCATCAGATTGTTTAGTGTCATATCCAGGACACTCGTTGGTTTTTTTTTTACCCCTCTGCAGAGAAGCAGTCGGTGTATTCTACAGCCCCAGCCGACTGGGCAAGAATTTGATGATAGGATTTGAGTATAAGAGGATAGTACCTGTAATGGTCCCATCTATGGACCAAATAATAAATCAATAAATAATAAATTTGTTTAAAGATTATTGATATTTGATACGACTGTGTAAAAAAAAACTATAAATTATGGAAGAACTTTTCAAAGTTTATGAGATTCATAACTATAGATTTTGACCACTTTTGACCATTAATGGCCATTGTAAAGAATGACATAGCCAAAAGTTCAAGCAAAATATTTTAATAACTTTGGATTTAGAATCAGATATTTCAAAATAACTTTAAAATTTGGAACATAAATGACATCATCAGCATTTGACGATTTAATATGCAGTTAAATTTTAAACAATTCTATTAACATAAATTCTATAAATATTATGATAAACAATACTGGACTTTAATTTATTTCTGTTTATTTCTTAAATTTGATGGCAATATAGAACAATAGTACTTATATATTACCAAAATTCATATATCTATACAATCATTTTATATTTTTTACATCATAAGACATTTAATAGACAGGAAAAACGTATTTACAAAGCAATTTAGAAACAATGCACAGATATTTTCAATATACACATATAATACACACGCAAACACACACATGTGCATATCTATATACATAAATTTTAGTTTTCTTCTTTAAATGTGAAATTGCATATGTGTGTGTGTGTGTGTGTGTGTGTGTGTGTGTGTGTGTGTGTGTGTGTGTGTGTGTGTGTGTGTGTGTGTGTGTGTGTGTGTATTTTTCAGTTGTTTGATCAAAATTACCTTACTTCAAACTAATGCTATCAAGAGAAATCATCTGTTTGTAATCTATCAAGATGTTCATGATCAAAAGAAACTTGCATCTTTTGTGAAAATGTTAATAGAAATAAAGGACAGAATTGCATTAACCAGAATAGTTTGAGCCATGCAGGGAATAATATCTTTTTGGCTTGGATCAAATCACTTGACTTGAGAGAAACTATGATCATCAAAAAAAAAAAGAGATTTAAAGAAAAAATCAGGTTTTACAAAGAAAAATGGGTGAGGTTGATTAAACTTTCTATTCAAAAATCAAGAATCATTCACTGTTTTGAGGAGATATCTTAAATTAAAAAGAAATATTGTGTATATATTATTTCCCTTTTAGTAACAAATAAAAAAAATAAAAGCATCCTTTGAAGTTTAAATTTATTTTTTCAGGTTTTTCTGAACATCATTTAGGGGTATCAAAGGCAGCCATTAAGCTCAATTTTAAGTTATTACCTATTCATAAAATTTATAACAGAATTATTCTAAATATAATTGAATTGCAAGTGTGATGAAACTTTGTAAATTTGAAAAATAAAAATTGATAAAACTATTAACCTATGAGAAGAGAATGCTTTTAAAATTACTGAATTCAGAAAATTCAAAATTTGAATATTTTTCTTGTTTTATTTTGAAAATTACCTTGTAGGTAAGTGTATAATTAGTGTTCAATAAGACATTTCATATTCTAAATTTTAGTTCCATCATATCAGATCAAAACTGAAAAAAAAATCAAGATGGAAGAGGAAAATAAAAATAAAATAATGATAACATTAAAATACATGTATCATTAGTTTATAAAGCAATTAGCAATCTTCACATTAGATGTTAAATGATTTTCAATTCAGATTTTCAATACAGAATTATTTGTATTATTTTAGCATACAATTTGTTCTTATGGGGTGATAAACTGCTCATTATCTAAATAGATAGTCACAAAGATTTTGTCAGTTGGTAATTCTATATAAACCATTTAAATTTTATCATTCAAATTGTTTAATGTAGAATTACCAAATTTAGACTATAACATGCAGTATAGCCTTTCAATAGATAAATTTTTAACATTTTTTTACAAATGTAAAGTTAATGTTCTTCTCAACCAACGATATCTGGATTTTATTATTTCTAGCAAAACATTATGCAATCAAATTCTGAAATTCTATAACCCAAAAAATAAATATGTATCAAAAAAAAAAAATACAACTTTATATCTACATGTATTCATATCTACATATATTTGTATCTACATATATTTATACAAATTTAATTCTTGCTTACTGAAATTTGCTGCTGTAGAATTTTGTAATAAACATCCATTTTTACTGTGTAATGTTCCACAAGAAATAATACAATTTTGATATCTTTAGTTGGTTGGTTATGTTTTATGGCATTTCAACTCTTGCAGGTTATTTAATGCCAATTTATGTTTATACATATATATTAAATAAATATGATTTGAAAATGAATTGATTGTAGGTAACAATTTTTAAATGAGCCACAACTCATTTATTTGCTCACAGTAAAATAGTTTTAAGTATTGCTATAATAATACTTATACTTCACTTTAATTGTCACACAGTAAAATAGTTTTAAGTATTGCTATAATAATACTAATACTTCACTTTAATTGTCACACAGTAAAATAGTTTTAAGTATTGCTATAATAATACTAATACTTCACTTTAATTGTCACACAGTAAAATGGTTTTAAGTATAAAAAATGATTAAATATTTCTATTTAACCCATCAATGGATCTGGGAGTAATGGGAAGGAAAAGGTACTCTACATTCCTCAAAGCTCCAGGACAGGAGCTTCACCATCTGATGCAGTTCTAATCAGGACAGTTGCTGGGTTGGTGGGGTGGGGTCTTATCCTTCTGTTGAAATGCAGTCAGTGTATTCTACAACCTTAGCTGACTGGGCTGTGATATATTTGGTTTAGAAGAATATGTATATGTGTTTTTGTTATTTTAGTTGTACACTCATTTTTGTTGGTTAGTGGTGGTAATTAAATCAAACTTTAATTTTTTCAAAATTTCAAAGGTTCATATAAATGTATCTTGAATTTTGACTCTTTGATGTCGGTAAAAGGTGGAAACAATATTTTGAGCAGTATCCATAAATAATGGAATTAAATAAGTTTTTGTCCATGTTTTGTTGTAATTCACTTACCTATTTTTCTGCTTCAAATTGAAGAATTTAATTGCAATAGAAAAATGTTAGCGGTTGAGGAAAATCTAATTTAACCAAGGTTAGATTGGATAACCTTGCTAGTTTATGATAAAAAATTCAAAGGTTCACTACTAGGGCTATTTTAGATTTCTTTTTTAGCTTTATTGATTAAAATAAAAATTAGTGCTTTTCTTCAATGACAGTGATACAATTGTCATGTGAAATAAGAAAGAAGATTCTTGAATTGGAAACCTTCTTGATTATTTCAGAAATTATCAACACACCATATCATCCTGTAAATTTTATAAAACTGAAAAAATATAAAAATATTTGAATTGCTGTATCTTCCCTGTGTTGCTAATTGCTCTTTCCCAAATGCCATTGACATAAACAAGAAGTACGTTCTGAAAGGTCAAATCTACAGGAAGCGAGCCATTTATTGGATTCCCAAAAGAAAATAGAGGAGTTGAAATTAATTTGAATTTGAATCTATATAGAGAAATTGGAAATTCTAAAATTCATTGTGTGTAACTAAAGAATTTACAAATAAATCAGCCAAAAATAACAGGGGATCAGGAGTAAACTGTTGATCATATTAAGTGGCAAATTATTCTGATATTTGATTTTAAAAATCAAAGTATATTAATTTGACAGTACATAAGATCCCTCTAATTACATTATATATGGCATTATCATAGAGTCAAACTAGATCATCAGTTGGAGAAATATTTTTTGGCATTACCCCAATATACAATGATACCATTACTCAAGAGGTTCAGAAAGTATTTTACTTGGGGTTGGGTGGGGTACTAAAAAAAATATGAAATTTAGAAACATTTTATTTTTAATGAAATGAAATATGAAATTTTAAGAACAATTTTAACCTTATTTCCTAATGAATAAGACTACATAAAAGGACTTGTTTATGTCTGGATTAGTGGCATTATAGGCACATGCTCATATATATATATATATATATATATATATATATATATATATATATATGTACACACACACACACACATTTGATGGAGAATATATATATATATATATATATATATATGTGTGTGTGTGTGTATATATATATAAATATATATATGTATATATATATATATTCTTATGTAAGTATACACACTTCCACGTATATGGTTACATGAAATATCCTATCAAATATTAAGGTTTTAATAAGTAAAATAAGTTTTAGTTGAAAATAAAAACTTTTTTAAATTCAAAGTTTTATTGAAATAAAATAACTCGTGACCCCTTTTTCTTCATTGATTTATGTAAAAATTCTGTTTTTTTCTGGTTTAATTTGAGGTAAATAAAATATTGAACACATTTGTCATTTATTCATTTCCTTTTCTTTACAGTTGAAATATTTTCTCTTTGTGACTTTTCCAAATCTCCATTACGTCTTGATTTTTTCCATTACATAGATATTTTTTCATAGATGGTTTCTTAGTCTTTTTTGTTACTACTTGACAAAAAGGCACTATAATAATCAAAAGTTAAAACTCTTTGTTGGAAATGTAATAATATGCACCATTAAACCAACTAATCAAAAAGCAAAAAAAAAAAAAATAAATAAATAAAAACCCAACACAAAAAAAAACCCAACAAAAAAACCAAAAAAACAAAAGAACAAAGAGCCCCACCAAAAAAATTGTTATCTGGTTTTCAGTGAAAAATCTTAAGTTTCATTTAAGTCAAACACCTTCTCCAACAAATTCAATATTTGAAAATATAAATAAAGGAGAGACATACAGAGAGAAAAGAGAAAGAGAGACAAAAGTGGAGAGAGTAAGAGAAAGAAAAAAGGTAAAAGAAAGTGAAGAAGAAAACCAAGTGATTAGAGAATTTGTGATAACAGAGATACAAATAGTAAGAAACAAAGAAAGAGCGATAAAAAAGGAAAAAGAAAGTGAAGAAGAGACACAAGTGGTTAGAGAATTTGTAAGAGACTGAAGTGATGCGAGAAATAGAGACACAAAAGTTAAAAAAAGGTGTTGCGGTGGTATAATGGTTAAAGACCTGGACTGTGGAATCATAGTGAGCGAGTTTGAACTCCAGTCATGCTCTTACATTGACTTTCGGATGGCTTTGGCATAAAAGAACACACAAAGATTGATATGCAATTAAACAAATAAAGAAACCAAAAATTAAAAGAAATTGACAGAGAGACTCATGTGGTAAGATCTTTTGTAAGAGAGACACAGGTGGTGAGAAAGAGAGACTCAAAAGTTAAAAGAAAGTGACAGAGAGACTCATGTGGTAAGATCATTTGTAAGAGAGACACAGGTGATATAAGAAAGAGAGACTCAAAAGTTAAAAGAAAGTGACAAGAGTTGAATGTAAACAATTATCCAATTTTGGGAATCACTGTTTTCATTTCTTTTTGTTTTATTCTGAAGCATCGAAATAATATTTTAATTTCTCCCCATTATATGCACATGCTTATTATATATATATATGTGTGTGTGTGTGTGTGTGTGTGTGTGTGTGTGTGTGTGTGTATTTACTCTTATACATGGTTACATGAATTTAAATGTGTATAAAAAAGTCCTGAAAATTTTAGATCAAAAGTATTCTTCTAACCTTTGAGAGAGAAAGATTCATTCAACTTACAATACATGTCAGCAATTTTTAGCCTTGGATCCTTTCTTTTTGGGTTTGCAGGATGATTTTCTTTCAATTGACTTTCTTCTGAGACTTTTGAGAAGTAAAGTTTGCAAAAATGTGTAACAAAAGAAATGGGTCAGTGTGTTCCAAGAATAGAGTTTATTCAGTGCAAACTTTCAGAATTATTTTCTATTCAGGACAGATTCTTACAATTTGGCACCGTCTGACTTACTGTTCAATTAAGTTGCACTAAAATTAACTACACTAAGCAGGATATCTGACTCATTATAAAATAAATAAAAAGATAGAATTGATAATTCTTATCTTTTCATGTCTTTCATTAAAAGATGACTCAGAAGAAGAGAAATATTTGAAAATCCTATTTTATGAGAAAAAATACTCTTATGAAAGTATTAGACAATTATTATAGGTTATATTGTCTATTATTTTGAGAAAGGTCAATAAAATTCAAATAATTTTTGGACAGTTAAACTCCTTTTTATTTTGGTTGTTTACACAGTATTTTTATAGTTTCATTCTCTGGTTTTCTTCCGGTGTTATATGCACCTCCATAAAGAAAGAGACTCTTGTTGTTCTGATATCTTTTTTATGAAGAAAAAACAAGAACAGAATAAGACTATATAAAAATACTTCTGTTTGATACTATTTTTACTTTGTTCCCTGAGTCTTTTCCCTTTTTCTCTTGTGAAGGTGAATATTATAGAGAAGGCACTGGTTGAAAAGTCAAGAACAAGAAAAAAAAGGAGTTTAATTGTCTGAAGAATTCTTTGAATTAAAGCAAGTTATTCCTATTCTCTAATTGAATAAAGATAAATTTCTGTCAGTATTATGAACATCTTTATATAACTTTATATACCAGAAAAGAAGGAATGAACACATTTTATTACATATATTTTAAAAACTTAATATTCTGTTTATAAATTAAAAGCAATGATAAAGAAATAGCAAAAGGTATCCAGGGGGCTTAATGAATTCAGATTTAGATAAATGTCCTCCAGCAGCCCAACTCACTAGGTTTGGTCCTTAAGATATTTTTTGTTCCCAAACTTGAAATCCACCAGGTAAGATTATTAATTTCAAATGATAGAAGAGGTAGCAGAAAATGCCTTATGAGGTCGGCACATATTATTCCTCAAAACAACTTCCAGAAATGGAAAAAATAGAGGAAGAATGTTATCAACAGTGGAGAGATTATTTTAAAGAAGACATGGCTCATTAAGTTGAAGGCAAAGTAATAAATTTGGTTTTTGAAAAACTTTAGTTTTGTTTTGGGCACACCTCATATATTAGATAACAATTCAGTAATATGAATTTTATTTCAACTTTTTATCATATATTTTTTAATTGTTACTATGCCGAGTTCACAGTCCAGGAGTGTACATATTGACACACTTTTCTTTTTCAAGCTGAAAAGAAAAATAATCATTAGAAATGATCATAAAATGATGATTTGAAAACTTTGTTATTTGAGCAATTTTTTATATTGAATTTCTTGCTTGATATTCACAACTGAAAGATGAATTCTCCTCTTTTGAATATTAATTCTTTGGCATGAAGATAACTATCACTTCTAATTTAATATATTTGTTTTATAGATATTTACATGCATATGGTCATCACAGACACACACATACACACACACATCTCTCTCTCTCTCTCTCTCTCTCTATATATATATATATATATATATATAAGAACAAAAATTATAAAACAAACTGAAATATTCTTTTGTAATTGCTTTTTAAACTTTAATTGTTTTTGCTAGTGTTAAAGTTGTGATCATTTGAATAGAATATATATATATATATATATATATATATATATATATATATATATATATATACTACAACATTATTGGGGATGCAGTTAATGTCATTAAAATGAGTCAATCAAATAACAGTATGAACTTTAGTCTTAAAAAATGACTCTTCAAATTCTGATACAAAGAATTAAATGACAGAAAAAAAAACAAGTTTTTGGAAATGACGCTTAAAAGTTAATAAATCTTTTCTCAGTCATGATATAAAAGAAACAGCATTATTAATGGCTTTGGTAGAAATCAGAGTTCAGTTTATTTTTGAATACGAGAAATAAGATTAGACTGGCAAACAAAAATTATGAAAGATTGTATAAGTAAAGAGTTTGTTGGAATTGGGTCACTAAATTCATGTCTTTCATAAATGCTCTATCGTCTTAAAATTGCCAGATGTTTGGTGTCCATAGATTCTGCTAAATTGTTTGCTTATATACATATTGTTTGATATTAATAAAATCTGCTAAATGGTTTGTTTATATACACATTGTTTGGTCTCAATAGAATCTGCAAAATTGTTTGTTTATATATATCTATTGGATTTCAAGGTAATTTATGTTGTTTGGTATCTGACTCCATTCAGGATGATTCTATTCTTACACCATGTTATCTTGCTGGTTTAACTTCTTGGATATGAAGGCTGTAAAGGAATTATATGAAAGAAGACAGGAAGAGAAGATAGGAGGCCAAGATATCTTTTATATTTTGCCTTTATTTTTGGGTTCAACAACCACTCAGTGGGTAAGGAAATTCTTCCTGAATACGAATGAAATGGTTGCATCTCCCAGTCAAGATGTTAAAATGTGTTAGTTGTTCTTGGGTATATATGTCCACATTTGGTGTTCAAGGCATTAACAATGTGTTTGAAGCTTTTGGGAGATATGTTTAAATCCAGTGTTTTCAGTTGTAGTTGTTAAGTCTGTTATATAGTGTCTTAATTGTGATTCTGACAAGTCCATTATTTCGTGCTTTTAGTTGTGGGTAAATGAGACAGCTGTGACTTGGGGAAAGGTTAGCCAACACATTGTCTAAAGATGGATGCATAGTGCCTTCTACCAGTAGCAAGAAAGATTTAGGTGGAAATTTACTAAGCTTTTTGCTTAGATGTGGCACAAGGCCATATGAAAGGGGCACCCAATGAGACTCGAACTCACTCGTGTAGGTCTGCTAGTCGAGCTTGCTAACCATTACACCACTAGTACTCTGGTGGTCACTGCTGAAAGAGAGCAGGCTTCTTTCTTTTGCCAAGAGAGTCGCTTCTTTTGCACATGCATTGCCCCCTTTTCCTGTCAGGGGCTTCTGTGAGTTTCTGCATTTTTTGTATTTATTTTTAATTTAATTTTGTTTTATTTTCCTTTTACTTATCTTTACTAATTCCCACATATTGTTTGCTCTCAATAAAATCTGTTAAATTGTTTGCTTATTATACATATTTTTAGTCCTATTAAAATCTGTTAAATTGTTTGTTTATATAAATCTGCTAAATTGTGTTTATTTATATTGTAAGGATACAATTCATAAATTTGTCGTCAATTCTTTTTCATACCACTTGTTTTTTATTCTTTCAAAATTGTTTAAAGACCCTGTTTACATTACAAAGTTTGGAACAGCAATGATTGGATAATCTATGAAAAATTATATTATTCATTTACTTTTGCCTCACCTCTGCACATGATTCTTTTCTTTTACTTCATTCTTTTGTTTATAGTTCAATTTCACACAGATCCACGTATGCAGGCACTCCCCCACCCCCCACCCCCCACACACACCACACACACCACATACACACACACACACCACACACACCACATACACACACACACCACACACACACACACACCACACCACACACCACACACACACACCACACACACACCACACACACACCACACACACACACACATATGCGTCAACATATACATATATGTGCAACGACATCTATCTATCTCTCTATCTATCTATGTGTTGTTAAGCAGCAGTCATTCATTTAAGCATATTTCATTAAATAATAAAGACAAATTTTGTCTGTATAATTTATTTAAGATCCTTTCAAGTTTTCTGATAAGTGTCTTAGTTTCAGGTGGGAATTGGTAGATAAATTTCCCAAAATTGTCCCGAGCACTTTTGGACCCTTCATAGGTCATTATCAAGGGTTGCTTGCTTGTGTAAGGTGTGTTTGTTTTTAAAAAAGTATTGAAAGTTTTTGAAAGTTTATACCATAACAAAAATATGGGAATGCAGAGTTGGATAAAACAGGGTAACTGATGTATTTAAAAATGGGAATGTTATTTCAAAAAGGGAATGCTATCAACAGAAATTAGATATTATTGAAATACGGGATAAAAAAAAAACAATTAAAACAAAAATAAAAGCATTTCAAAACATTGCCACTAT
Source organism: Sepioteuthis lessoniana (assembly GCA_963585895.1). NCBI lineage: Eukaryota > Metazoa > Mollusca > Cephalopoda > Myopsida > Loliginidae > Sepioteuthis > Sepioteuthis lessoniana. The sequence goes on along the minus strand of CAUZXS010000009.1, from coordinate 145,708 downwards.
TTTCAAAATTAATTTCATTGATTTTAGGTTTTTTTGTTTTTATGTGTAGGGCTTCTAGGATTTGTAGTTGTAGCTTATCAATTTTGTGTGTGTTTATAAAGGTGTTTTCAACAAGAATTTTTCAAAATTTTTTAAAAACAAACACTCCTTACACAAGCAAGCAACACCTGATGATGGCCTATCAAGGGTCTGAAAGTGCTCGGAAAATTTCTCTACTAATTCCCACCGGAAACTAAGACACTTATCAGAAAACTTGAAAGGATCTTAAATAAATTATACAGACAAAATTTTGAGTTTTGAGTTGGAGAATTTTATTTGTTTTTCATTATATATCTATCTATCTATCTATCTATCTATCTATCTATATATATATATATATATATATATATATATATATATATATGCAAGGTGTTTAAAAAAGATGCAACCATCTTTTTGACAACTTCATTAAAAGTATTTCAACTGCTTTGTGGCTCTGAAAACAGTTGTTGTAGATGGCCCAATCTAAAATGATAGCTTTCTAAGAGATCTTTGGGAGCAAATTTAACACTGAGATACAAGAACTTTAATAGTTAATAAAGATGGTTGATCCTTTGATTTAATACACATTCAGTTTCATAAAGTTTTTCAAATAGACCCAAATTTATTGATTTGTTAGGAATTTTCATTGAATTCATCTCTTTCTTGTTAGAAAGATCTTAATATGTTAGTCCTTGGAAAACTATATAGCTTGTAAGACTAAGGGATGGATGCTTGAAAATAACGAGCAAATGACACTATTATTTAAACAAATAAGAACTGTTGTTTCAGCCACATATGAATAATATTGTAGTATAACATTTATGTTTGCATAAATCCTACCTACTTATCCTTAGGTCACCCTGGCAATTCATTGTCTAATTCTCATGCAGAGGAGTAATACCCGCTTTAAGAAAAGTCTACTAAACTATATCTGGTAGTGAGGATCCAGTTCTGGAGCTCTGGGGAGTGTGAAGTACTCTTTCATTGCTATTACTCCCATGTCTCCCCTGACCTGGAGTGGTAGTAATTATTAGGGTCCAATCTATGGGTCAAATAAATGTTTGAAAATTATTTGTATTAGATAGAAATACTTGATACCATATAACTGTAAGCCAATTACTTACAGTAAGAATATTTACTTGAAGCTATGAAGCTATATTCATTTGAACATTAACTCAATGTCATTACAGCAGAGTCTTCACAAATGAAAAATGTGATCAAAATATGTGATTAAAAATGTGATTAAAAAATTGTGATAAAAAATGTAATTAAAAAAATGTGGTTAAAAACTGTGATTAAAATGTAATTAAAAAAATTGTGATTAAAAAATTGTGATTAAAATATGTGATAAAAAAGGTGATTAAAAAATGTGATTTAAAAAATGTGATAAAAAAATATGATTTAAAAATGTGATAAAGAAATGTGATTAAAAAATGTAATTAAAAAATGTGATTAAAAAAATCAGATAAAAAATGTGATTAAAAAATGAGATTAAAAAAATTGGATAAAAAATGTGATTAAAAATGTGATTAAAAAAATGTAATTAAAAAATGAGATTAAAAAAATTGGATAAAAAAATGTGATTAAAAAAGATATCAAAGGAACATTGAAAGTATAGATATGATTATAATCAAAAGTTTACAAATGAATCAAATGGTGGCAGTAAATAACCAATAAGGAGTTTATATGCCATTAAACAAATAAAATTAAGCAAACTTTATCCTTAGGGCTGTTTCCTTTATTACATACACTGTGTGCATGTGTATACATGTGTGTGTATATATATGTGTATGTGTGTGTGTAGATGTGTTGGCTATTGTCAACTTTCAACTCATCATTTCTTCATAAAAATATGTATTTATTTCTTTTCTTGTGAATCATCAACACAACCAGCTAATTATAATCATGTTAGGCTGGTTTGAAAATATAAAGATGAAAATAGTAGCAAATTTATCAACCATTCTTTTTCATTTAATGTCAAATATTGATTACCTACATCTGCATTTTATATATATATATATATATATGTGTGTGTGTGTGTGTGTGTGTGTGTATGTGTGTGTGTATGTGTATGGTGGAATTCATCAAGTGTCACAATTTGTCTTTCATTATATTTCATCACTTCAAATAAATAATAAATCAGGAAAGAATTAGAATTCTATAATATAAAAAATATTAAAGATGTAAGTATTAATTATAGGATTTATGTAGAACACACACACACACACACACACACACACACACACACACACACACACACACACACACACACACACACACACACACACACAGCGGCATAATCAGGTAAGAAAAAATGGAATTTATGCCTTGGGTATTAAATTCAAGAATTGATCTGTGCCATTTTAAGTATTAGTCTAAGAATTCAGACAGAATTTTAAAGAACACTGCTTTCTGGAGGTGCTAATACTTAAAATTTGTGCTGGGTACAACCAAACCAAATTACACTTTTTGACACACAATTAATATCAATTAAAATGATTTTTGATAAAGTCTCCTCTGCTGTTAATAGATCTAAAATTCTTTAGTGAAGTGATTTGGCTTTCAATTTGGATGCACTTCATTGTCTTTTTTAAACCATACTGTTCAGCTTTTTAATATATTTTTCTTTCCATATTCAACCAAGCATCAGAATGACTATCTAATTTATAAAATGTAATGTAACTATATATATATATATATATATATATATATATATATATATATATAAATAAATGTGTGTGTGTGTGTGTGTGTGTGTGTATGAGTCGTACATCCCGTTACAGAATAAAGAAAAATTTGACTGTTATGATGTCACAAGACACATTGGTTTCTTTTCTAAAAAAGATCATCCTAAAGCAATTCAAATATATCCATGATTTTATAATGGGTAGGTAGACTACTCTAGTTAATCCTTTTCTTTCTTTCTTTCTTTCTACATTTCAGTCTTTTCCTTTCTAAGTGCCTCTTCATGTTCTTTCTCTCTTTCAGTTTCTCTTTCTTCTTTACTTTCTTCTTCTCAGGCTTTATTTCTTCTATTTAGTTGTGTAATTTGAAAGGATTTCAGTTGACCAATGCTCCTGTGTTCTCATCGCATTTATATAACTGATATTACAAGCAGACAAACTGAAATGGAAATAAACTTATCATTTATAATAAGAACTATGCTTGTACTTAATATTCTCAATATTCACTGACAATCATCATAAGAATATAAACCATAGTTTTGACATAAGTATTTATTATAGAAACTGATGTCAACTGTTAACAAATAAGCTAGCCACCTCTTCACCCTCTTTATTCTTTATTCAGACATAGTCAAATGTTATATACTGACTGAAGAAAAGACAACACATGCATATAAAAATATTCATCTCTTCTTTTTTATGACAAAATGTATGAAATGGTTGGTGAGGAAAGAGAAGATCGGGAATTGTTAAGATTTACACCAGTTTTAGATACAATATATTCAGAGGGCTTTACTTCTTCACTCTGCTTCCATGAGGCTGGCACTGGAACGACTCAAAACATTTAATCATCTTCATTTCTTCTTTCTTCAGAAATCATACTCGCTTTCGAGATTAGTGAGTCTTGTACATTTAGAGTTTTCTCTACCTTGCAACCTGAGGCCATCTGGCCCCCTGCTGGGCCAATGCTCAGAATGATGTGATGTCTAGTCTCTCAGCTCTCTGCCAACTGCTCACTGTCAATATATTTTTGGACACCCATGCACCTTGTGGTTACTCTTCCTTCTGGCATCCTACCCATGCAATTCACGTGGTATTTCTGTAGTCTTTTGTTTACCTTACAACACAGCTGCATACTGTTTTTGAAATCTATGAAATTACATGGTCTCTCAAAGGTCAATATGTAACACAAATAGTGGCCATAAAAAATTAGTCTCATATTTCTTAATGGAATTTAAAAAAGTAAAATAATTGTAAATATATTGATTTTAACATTGTAAATGTATTTTTTGATTGTTGTGAGTTTATATTTGATTATTTCAAAAAGAAAAATTCTTTGAAAGAAATACTGAAAACATAACATGATAGTTACATAGGTATGAACATATATAGATTATCTCTGCTGAGATCAAGGCCAGCAGTAATTAACGCCTTCGGAAGTAGAATCTCAGAGTGTGCCTGATCGATAATCATTTTTCTTTACTAACCGAGATTTCTCCAAGTAATTAACTAGCTCCCAGTTAGCAATAAACAGATTAAAATGGATTATAAACACTAATCTGCTTTGCATAGGTATACATTAATTACAGTTTCAATGTAATTTTTTACCTTTAATTCAATCACCTAGAGCTGTTTCAAGGGTTCTCCATTTTGACTGAAGAATCAAATTATCAACTTGAAATGATTGCTTTAATTAAGGCAAAATATATACAGCTATGAAGTGATTATTTTCTGAATAAATAAATGCAATATGCACCCTGCGTTCATGCAGTGGAATAATAATTTGATAAGTATGCTTCAATGATTGTGAAATGTGATTTTTCAAGGCTTTTTCCCAGGCTCATTTTCTGCTTCTTTTGTCAAAATATTATCAATAGATATATTCTCCAATTGTCACTTTGATTTCTAGTTGCAGAACACTTGGTATTATTAGATTATTTTTGAAATGCTTCATTTGAAAACTCCTAAACTATATCAACTAAATAGCAAAAAAAAAAAAAAAAGGGTTGTATAGAGAAGGAGTGGAGAATCTTCAGCCTTAAGGTCACATTCAACCTTATAAATTAAGTGCAGCCATAATTAAAATTGCACTCTTTCCCTCAATAGGCTAATACTTTTTCTTAAAAAAAACAATTCTAAAGTCACCAAAAGGTTGATAAAACTTTTCAGTTTTTTTAAAGTAGTATATATTAAATAGATTTGTGATAACATTTTTATAAAAAGTTTAAAATTTACATTTTATTTAAAAATGATACTAAAAATGATTCAATGCCACCTTAACAGACAATAAATTTCAACATGGCCTTTAAACATGAAAAAATTCCCTGCCCATGAAAGAGAAAATTGAAAAAATTTCCCACCCATGATGGAGGTAATTGAGAAAATTCCCCAGCCATGGAGGAGAGACTTTTAAAAATTCCCTACCCATGATGTAGAGAATTAAAGAAATTCCCCAGCCATAGTGGAGAGAATTTTAAAAAATTCCCCCCTCATGGTGGAGAGAATTAAAAAAATCCTCAGTCATGGCGGAGAGAATAAAAAATTTCCCCAACCATGGTGGAGAGAATTTAAAAAATTCCCCAACCATTGTGGAGAGAATTAAAAAGAAAAAGTGGGTAACAGATTGTCTACAGACTACAGATTGTGATGATATCCCTGAAAAACAAATATAGTTCAAGATATGGAATAATCACCTTTTTTTATATCAGATTTTATGCTATTTTCTGCTGCTGTCAGAGTTTGGCTTTTAGATATACAATGCAAAATAATAAGATCTGATAAGATTAGTAATAAAGTAATAATAATGAAAAAATCGACAAAGCAACAATAATGAAATAAAGGAAGATGGCTAATTGCTATGGTTTAATATTTAATAACTGAATCATTATTATTTTTCATTTCTTTTCTTGGAGTTTCCCCTCCCCTTTCAAGTTTCAAACAGTATTTAACATGAAAGCACTCATTAATCATCAAAAATTTTCATAGATTAAGAATTTTTGAGACTTTTCTTTTGATTTCTTCCTTCTTAATTAGTACATTGAAAATGTTTATGTCTTCTAATCATAACTTTTATTCTGTCTTTGCTAAAAGTTAAGTTCAAAATGTCTGTAAGATTTTTCTTAATTGCTATGATCTTCAATACCAGTTCATTCAATAATCATTATACTCATTATGATCATTAAATTACAATATTAGCAGAAACACACCCTACAGAGAAGATTTTAACTGACATAAATTCGCTTTTTATTGCAGCAATAAACACAAGAATAACACCAAACTATATTGTTGTTTGGACTTATAAGTTAATAAACATCATCAAGAGGTTACTGCTTATGGATCCCTATTTGCTATAATTTATACTTCAAATGTAAACATAACATGATTGTTTTTAAGTCTTGATTTTCTGCTGACTGGAGAGTGTAGGGAACGAATAAATAAATAAAAAAATTAAATTAAAAAAAAAATAAATAAATAGAAAAAAAGAAAACTATTAAATTTGAAGAAACTCCCAGAGGTCTCTAACGGAAAAGGAGATGATGCATGCGTAAAAAAAAAAAAAAGGATTTTCCCCTTGAAAAAGGAAATGATATAATTTTTCTCTTTCAGGCAGTGTCCGTTGAACCAACAACATCATTTTGCTGTCTGGTGTTTTGGGCACCACACTATGTCTTGGGACGTAACATTGATTAGTCCCTTCACCAAGTAAATAAAGGAAAGTATGGAAGAAATGTTTTCGTCTCTTATCTGTTTCTATCTTTTCTTTTTGTATATTTCTTTTGGGACTTTCTTTGGGCAAGGCATTGCACTGGCTAATCAACGTGGGGTGAAACAGTGTAACCAAAATATGGAGTCAGATATCTTACGGCAACACAGCCTTGCCCTTAGCCCCTGACCTTCAAAAGCCTTCAAATCCCACAAGAGAAATCATGGAAAAAAAGGTGCCAACTTTGGATTCTGTGAAATTTTCAGCCCAGTATCTAGTTTAGAGTGTTCGCCAATGGTTCAATCCCAAGTCGAGTTATATCAAAGACTTTAAAAATGGTACTTGATACCTCCTTGCTTAACACTCAGCAATATAAGGTACGCATCAAGGGTAAAGTAGAGCAATCCAGGGAAAGGGGTTTCACCCTCCCCTATACCTCAGTGTTGTAGCTATTGAAAAGGGAGCCTTCTGGTTGCCCCCCGACTACGGTCGCCAACAACAACTTATTTAGTTTATACAGTAAAATAAAAAGATAAAATTTAGGTTTTGCTAACCAGTCGAGCACAAAGTAACAGTTCTGTTTATCATTTTAGATTATAAACCACAAGTCTATGTCCCTTTATTTCACTGATGGATGACAAAATATCACTTTGAATTGTTGAAAGTTTCCATTTTTATCTTAAATGCTGCCTATTTTTTCAGAGAGAAAATCCAATTAGTCTAAGATCTTAATTTACAGATATCATTTTAGAGTAGTTTTATGACTGCTAAAACTTAAAAGATGATGAAAACTGATATATTGTTTCTAAATAATTTTTTAAAAAATCAAATATACAAAACTTTAATTGAATAATATCATATTTACTTAAATATGTACAAAAAGTTGTAGTGCACACAACAGACTTGATAAATTTATGTTTATTTATGAATTTAATATGAATATTAGAAAAAGTTTCAATTTTAAATAATAATGATAATCTTTGATTTTTTATTTGTTTTATTTGTCCCTTCTCTCAATCAGTCTTACTCTATCTGTTTCATCTTCTACTTCTGTTTTCCCCTCCCACTCCACTCCCTACACCCTGTTACTCTCCTTGCTGGTAATCACTTGTGAAACACAGTCTTAGCAGGCCTCAGAAATTTGTTTCTGTGTGTTCCTTTCTCTTTCTTTCATATGAGAGACAGATGGATGAGAATCTTATGTTTTATTCATAAGATAAGGAATATCCAAAGACTTTTGTCAGAAAAAGTGATAAGTCTTGAAAAAAGGGTGAAAAAAGAATGTTATTTGTAAAAAGAATGAATTGATGAAAAATCCTCTTTTTCATATTATTTTCTTTCTATCTCTTCTCTCTATCAGTCTTATACATTTCCTCCCATCCAATTCTCTTTTCATTATTTGATTCTCTTTTTGTATCTTCCTTCTAGTCCCCACAAAAGTCACTACACTGACTGACAGCTTGGTTCTCTGCTGATTATCAGCAGTCAACATACAGCCTTAGCAATACTCTTTCTACCTCTTAACCCATTTCCTGTCAACTTCTGATTATTAGCAGGTCTTAGAAATTTATATATGCGTTTTCAGATACTCACCTTACTTTCTTTCTATTTCATGTGACAGATGAATGCTTTGCTTTTTATTAAGATTATAAATCCTAAATTGAACCCCTAGCTAAAAACTTTATATTTTCAATAACTAATATACAAGAGACATGTTTAGGGTTCTCATTATTAAACACAGAACATTTGGTAGCCATGGCTATCTTTCAATTATGCAATGAAAAACAGATGAATTAAATAAGATCCAAAATTATTACTTTTCTACCTTTTTATCCATAAGACTATCACTTACTAAGTTTACCATGGTTTAGCCCAAGGCCGGAAGCATAGAGCACTCAGTGAGAATCAAGCTCATTAACTGTTATGCCTCTTATCCTGCATTTATCAAGTAAACTCTCTAAAAACAGATATGTCTTTTTGAAACTTAATAAAGATAGAAATATTCTATATCAATTCAAGTATTTATCATACAAGAATTTTTCAATTAATTCAATGAAATAATATTAAAGCTATATATGTCAAGTGAACCTGATAATGATAAAAAATATAAACCTTTTGTTACAATATTCACAGATACAAATTTATGATACTAAACTAAATTTTTATGTATCCCATCAGGATTGTATAAAGAAGACAAAATTACTGCTGTCTTATGTCAAACAACACATTCTTTGCCCTGCAGTAAAAATAAATTTGAAAAGAGAAAATCAACTTTTGTTTGTTTCAAGGAAAGATTCCAAATATAAATTCCTTTTTTTTATCACATGTCAAAATTTTGTTCAGCTGTGAATGAAAGATTATTCAGATGTCAGCCATTTTTGTCAAAGTTAGAAATTTTATTTACAAACATAAAAAGGATAAAATTTATTGGCATAAAAAAATCAAGTCCATCAGAAAAATTTAAGATATAAAGGATAAAAGGAACATTGAAAAAATATGTTTGCAGTTAATATTTGATTAACAAAGAGTTAGAGTTGATTTTGTTAACATTTTCATGTTTATTTCTATTCTCCTTAGAACTAAATCATCTACAAACATGGATTATTTGAATTTGCAGAAAAAAAATCCTTACAGGAAGGATTCTAAATCACATGACCATAAATTTATCCTTAAATACAATTATAACACCAAAATATATTTTTGTAAGGACTTTTAAACTTTATAAACATTGAAAAGTTAATATCTCTGCTCCCTGGTGGTCATTTCTTTTGTAAATATATGATTTTTTTCCAGTCTTGATTTTCTGGTAATTCAGAAAAAAGTAGTGGAAATAAGAAAATTTTCAGGTTTACTTTATGTGGTTAAACAAAAAAATAGAGGTTTATGGGGTACAAGAACGTTTTGGTTATTTATTCATAGTAGTCGTCGGTGGTTGTAGGTGTTAATTGTTGAAGTTTATGGGGATAACTTTGAGTTTTTTTGTTTCTGACTTCTTTTGCTCTTCATCTTACCCCATTAACTTGTTGTCTTCTTAGTCTGTGGAAGGCTGGAAGAGAATTCAAAGAATGAAGGAAAGAGACGAGGATACATTTTAACTCAAAAGTTTATTTTTGGGTCCACGACTATTCTGTGGTGAAGAATGCTTTTCCGAATCAGCAGAAACAGTCGTGTCTCCCAGACAAGGTGTTGAAATATATCAAAGTCATTTTAGGTGAGTTGTGAGTTTCTGGGACAAAATGTTCCAGCGGTGTAATTAGGAAGACAGCTTGCATGGGTTGACAAGTGGAAACAGATCACATGAATCACAACTGGAATGCATAGGTGTTATGAAATTGTATATACACAGGTACTCACAGGGAGTCATAGAGTCACGGTTTGCCAGTTAAAGCAACAACCAAATCAGAGCAGAAGCCTCATTGGGTGGCACCCATAGCGAGGAGCAGTGCCTCCCCCCAGCTGAGAAGCAAAAGAAGTGCTTAATGGGGCCTTGAATATAGAAGTACAATGTAGGTTAGGAAAAGGTAAATATAGCAGTCCTCTGCCAGTCTGTGTCCACGTCCTTTATCTCCCTGTCACTCTCATACTTACAGAATTTTGGACCTTTCAAGAAATAATAAAGAGAGACACTTAAGTTTTTGTATAGAATCTGGGTTATTGTCCTTCAGTTTTCATTTCTTCATTCAAGATGCCGCTATATAACAAATAGCATTTTTCCTGTTTTTTTCTTTTGTATATATTAAATGTTTAGGGCAGTAAAAAATTAATATTCTGATATATTCAGTTTTCATAATACCTGGAATCTTCATTGAAAACTTATTCATTTATATATTCCTTTTTTTTTTCCTAAACTTGATATTAAAATAACTTTGACTTCAGAACAGATTTTCATTTTTTCGATGACAGGGTAATTTCTTTTTTATTTGTACCAATTCCAAATATTTCCAAACATATCTTTGAGGATTCAATCCCCAATATATGCTTAAGTATTACATGTAAATGCATGTAAATCAATTAAAAAAATTAAATAAAGACAAGAGTTTCTTTCTAGCACTGTCCAAACATAACTTCATTTTTCCCCAGTGACATGATAAATGTAAAGAAAAAAACTTACTAAAAACGTTTACAGAATATAATAGCCTTTGCAGCTTCAGATTACTGAAAGATGGAAATAAGGAGTCCACTGGGAGAAGTTGGAAGATGTTTGGTATCTAGGTTAGTCTTTTTTAAATGATTTATTCAGACAAGCAATGAGCTGAATAGTCTATGATCATCCCCAAACTAATTTGGTTTATTTCATTGGTTGATTGGGTTGTACCAATTTATATACACACACAAAAAATGACATTCTCTTATCAACCTTCAGAGTAGCCTGAAATTCTTATCTACCCAGTCAAAAGCATGTACACCTTTGAAAAATAAAAAGAGTTTTGTGGAAAACTCAGAGTTGCAAGAAAGAGACACTGATTCAATATGGCTGACTGCTATTATTGAAATCAAGTCACCTGTTGTGAGATGCCTCTCCATGCAATTAATACAGTGATCAAATGTACACGTAAAATATTGCTGACACAATCAAACTAAGAAAAGTAATCAAATCCCACTTTCCATATGAATAGAAAATGTAGGGATGGGAGGTAGAGTTTCTTTTTCTTTTTTTAATAAAATAGAAAAAATAATTCTTCAATCTCACAAATCAAGGTGATTTTAAGTGAAAGGTATTTCATTTTCCAACTTGAATGAGTTACTTTATAAACTCTGCATTTTTGTGTTTTAATTCCTTTTTATTCTCCGCCCCCATTTTAAAAACACCAGAGAAAATTACTGTTTTCATTTTCAAGTGATGAACAATATTTTTAATATTCAACTAAAACAAAAAAAAAAAGGATTCAAATTGCAATTTGTTTCCAACAGCAACTGCTGCAATGATTTCTGTGGCATCTGATAATTTCCTAAAGAAATATGCTACTAGTTAATCAGGATAAAATAAACAATAAAGTAAAGTGATAAGATTTTAATTTGATAGAATCAGAAAAAATATACAGTCCAATCCAGTTTAAACTTTCTTGCACAGTCTCATAGAATTATAAGTAACCTGTGTATTTTATTACAAACATCACTTTGTATCAAAATGATGAAATTATTTATAAATGTATCAGTATACAGAATCACCTATAAATAAGTAACCATGTGCCAGACTAGTTTTTGTGAAGTCAGTATTTCTCAAAAATAAGTGCACCCATAACAATTTCTTGTTGAAAGTTAATTTTCTTTTAAAACAAAAACACCAGGATTTTATTATCTCTAGATGAACATGAATGGATATTATTAGGTATTATTTATTACCAAACTCTACAACACTGAAACTTTGTAGCCAAAAATATCAATATGCTGTTGCGCAAAGCTTGTACTAATTTTTGGGCTTCTACACATTCATGTTTTTCTGCTTAGGATTAGAATGCAGTATTTGGGCATTTTGTCTTGTATCAAAGTGTCATTCTTTTGTACTTCTTCCAAGGATCATAAAGTAGCTCTCTAGCTTTCATGTGTAGTATCTATCTATCTATCTATCTATTACCAAAGATCTCATTATGTTTGCATTCATATAAGCGTAACAGAGAAAAAACAGCACATATTTATTAGAATAATATACTTAAAATGTATAAATTGAATTTGCAACTGAATTCGCAACTGAATAGTAATTTGATAGAGGTTTGCATTCAGGTTGAACATTATTTTTAATCAACTGAATTCTTGATATATCTATGAAATGCTAATTAGACACCTTCACTTCTTCCTGAAAAGAAGTGTTAGTATCATCATGGACCACTATTATAATGGGAACCCTACAGATTTACGGATTGTCTTATAAAATGACAATAATATTTTTAAAATAGACAAAAACAAACTCTTCTATCATATATGCATATACAAATACATTAATATATGAATGCACAAACAGACATAGAAAAATAAAAGTTTATATTGCCATGTCTTTATATACACAAGCATTTTACATGCAGGACATGCAGTTATATATGTTTTAACGCACTGGTGTATTTTTGTGTGCATATTTCAAAGTTTTTACAATAATCATAATTTCCTTTTATCACAAGTGAAATACTTTATTTACCTAAAGCATGAAAAAATGTTTTTATTAACATTCAATTTTCTTGTTGCTTGTATTTAAGGAAGCTTTGTCCATTTTTTTCATATTTTTAAAGATATCTGTTACTAAATGGAATTCATCAGAAAAAAAACCCAGTTATTTGTCAACATCCTATCATTGATAAAGCAAGCAAAATTTTATGGAATTCACTTAAATATAAAATCTATACAAAAATTATTTGTATTTTTGCTATAAATTTGACAGTGGAGTTTGAATATTTATATGATTATAATTATTTGGTTTATTGACACTTTCAGGGATTAGTTTCCTTTTCCCTTTTTTTCTAGAGGTATATACATTCAAATATCAATAGAAATGGTCACTGTTTTGAATGTGTTCTAAGTCATCTATTCCAAAATTACTTTTTTGATGTTGTTGTAGGTCACTTTTATGCAATTTTATAGAAAGAAATTTCAGTATAATTTCTAAATATTTAATTTAACATTTAAAAATGATAATGATAAACATTATCATTAAATCAATGTAATTTTTTCACTTTAATACACAACTAGAGTAAATGACAGGATTATTTATTTCTGTTTCAGTAACATTAAAACATTTTAATTAACTCCTGTTCTTTTTTAATCTTCTCATTCTCCAGCTTTTTGCCTTTTTCTCTTGTTCATTAATATCTTCTTTTATTCAAAATGTCAATGTAAAAAACAGTAATTTCAAGGAATTTAATACATCAATATTATTTTAAAAAAATAAAAATTATCAGTGAAAAATTCAACAAACCAAATGTCCTGTTAAAATGTAATCAGAATTTAAAGAAAATTAAACTGACTAGCTGTCCAGATATTATGTAATCAAAATATTTTAAAGAAAATTTTATATTTAATTGAAAAAATAATCAAGGCCATGATAGTTTTCAAAAAATTGCAATATGGTTTTAAAAAACAGAAGAAAAAGTAGTTTGTTAAATTGTGAAAAAGAGTCTGTATCATTAAATTGGACTTTCCTTCTTTAACTTATAATTTAATTTATTACATGTAAAAAAAAGTGTTTTTGAATTCTGTTTCTTTTTCTTTTATTAATTAATATCCTAATAACTATTTGTTAAAAAAAATGTAGAAAGTAAAAAATAATAAAATTATAGGTTACTTGTTGAAACCGGCTCATTGACTTAGAGGGTAGAGTGTTTGCCAATGGTCTGGGAGACCTGGGTTCAATCCCAGGTCGAGTTATACCAAAGACCCTTGATACCTCCTTGCTTAACACTCAGCAATTTAAGGTACATATCAAGGGTAAAGTGGAGCAATCGAGGGAAAGGAGTAGTGCCCTCCCTAACACCTTGGTGTAGTAGCTATTGAAAAGGGAGCCTTCTGGTCGCCCTCAACTACGGTTGCCAACTTTACTTTACTTGTTGTGGTGCATTGGCTTGAAATATAAAGAGTCCGGACTTTTCATGCTATGTCATGGGTAGAAACAATATATTCTAGCACTTTAACCCATACATGGGTCACACTAAAATTTGTATCATCATGAAAGATATGTATCATATGGTTTTTGATTGATTAAGTATCTGTAAAGAAAAAAGCTGAATGACATCCATGAAGCTGGTCTTTGTCAATATATTTTAAGAAAGGATATAAAAGTGTTGTTGAAGTGAATGAAAATTATATGATAATAATGATAAGAATAGCAAGTGTTGGTGATGTGGAGACAGTTAATCACATAAGTAAATGTAGCAAACTAGTACAAAAGAAGTACAAGACTAATCACAACTGGGTAGGAAAAGGGGTCAACTGGGAATTGTGCAAGAAATTAAAATTTGACCATTCTACAAAATAGTATCGGCACAAATCAGAACTGTTCAAGAGGATGAGATGCATAAATTGTCAGGGATTTTGAGATATAAATAGATCACTTAATTTTGGCCAGAATATTTAAAGTTTATAAACAAGAAAAAAGAACTTGTGAGCTCATAGATTTTGCTCTTCCGTCTGACCACAGGGTGAAAATCAAAGAAAGCGAAAAGATAAACAAATACTTGGATCTTGTCAGAGAACTAAAAAAGCTGTGGAACATGAAGGTGATGGTGATACTAATTGTAATCAGAGCACTTGGAATGGTCCACAAAATCTTGGAAAGGAGACTAGAGGAATTGGATATCAGAAGAACAATCAAGAAAATCCAGACCACAGCATGGTTAAGATTGGCTATAAGCTTAGAAGAGTCTTGGCGACCTGAGGAGACTTGCTGCCACTCAGTGAAATACCACCTGTTTAAACTGGTGTGAAAAACTTGCATAATAATAATAATAATCATTATAACTGCAAGTCTCTTCATCTCCCTGGGATCCTTTTCAGTATTCCAGTTTTGCTATGATGTGGATGGTCTCAATTATTCCTTTAATTTCCAGTCTCTTTTCTAGGTTCTGAGGGATTGTTTCAAGGGTTCCAAGTATGATTAGTGTCACTGTCACTGCCATGTTCCATACCTTTTTTAGCACTCTAGGACTTTCCTCAGTATTCTAGCTGATCTCAATAGTGCTCTGGTGTGGATGGTCTCAATTCTTCCAATCTCTTTCTTAGGTTTTGAGGGATTATTTCACAGGCACCAACAATGATTGGTATCACTGTCACCTCCATATTCCATAACTTTTTCTGCTCTCTGGCAAGGTCCAGGTATATATTTAGTTTTTGATTTCTCTTCTTTCTCTCTGTGATCTGCTGGAATAGCAAACTCATTGACAAGTTATTTTCTTTTTATTAACTTAAACTAAATCTGGTCTTCTGATTGAGATTAGGTGATCTGTTTGTATCTCAACCCCCCTGATAATTTTGTGAGTTTCATTCTTCAGGACACATTTTGGTTTGTTCATTTACCATTTGTCTGTATTGTCAAATTTTAGTCACTTGCACAATTTTTTGTGGATCACCTCTCACACTCTGTCATGTTTGTATTTATATTCCCTCTGTGGTAGTTAGCTACATTTGTTTATTATTTCATTTCTCTCTCTTTCTCTTTCTCTCCCTCTCTCTCTATATATAGGGTATACTTACTGAGTTATCTATTCTAGCTTTTATATAGTGAGTTCTTATGGCATTATTTTGGGCTGCTTTAATAGGGATTCCATTTCTCTCTTCAAGTTTCCTCTGTGCAGCCATAACCATGTCATCTCATGCATTTTGTTATCTCTACCAGCTGCTTTAATAACTAAGTTATGAGAGCAAGTCTAAATAACACATAGAAACATATTCAATATTCTTGTCTCTAATCTGTTAGCATCATGTTTGTTGCCATCATTCTTACACACTTGTAGTATTTTTCTAATTAATTTTAGTTGCTTTTTATTCATATTTAAATTAGGAAGTTGAAGGAAAATACTAGTAAAAATAATAATGATCAACAATGCTTAATCTAAAATAAATGAAAAGTCTAATAACACTATTTGAAAAGCTACAGAAACATCAGATCTGCATCACTACTAACAATATAATGATTATAATTTTTGAAACTTTGATATTCATTTAAATTATAAACTGCATGTTTTTATATAAAGAGTCAATTGTAAATCTTATTGATTAATTTACTTTGCTGTAAATAATAAGCTGATTAAAGTGAATAAGATTTGTAATGGAAAAAGTATCTAAAGAAAAACATTTGACATATTAACTGTGAAGTTCAAGTGGTGCTAAAAGAAAATGTCGTAATATGAAGAGAGAAAAATGAGAAAAATAAGAAAAAGTTTGTATGTACACACACAGGTGGAGAGAGAGAGAGAGAGAGAGAGAGAGAGAGAGAAGATAAACATTAAGGTAATGGGAGAGAGCTAAAGAATAGATACTAGAATTATATTAAAGAGAATTCCAAGAATAGAAAGAGAGAAAAGATAGTAGAGAGAGAGAGAGAAAGAGAGAGAGAGAGAGAGAGAGAGAGAGAGAGGGGTGGGTGGGTTAGGAATGAAAACAGAAAGAAGAAATATAGGTAACTCAACTTTAAGGTAAAGAGAAAGAAGTTGAGAAAGAAAAGGCTTTTAATAGAAAAGAAAAAGAATGAAAAGAGAGAAAGTGTCAAAGAATGAGACAAAGAAGTGATGAAGTGAATGAGAGAGAGAGCGAGAGAGAAAGAGAGAGAAAGAGAGAGAAATGGTGTATGTAAATCAGTTATGCAGAGGAAAAGAAAAAGGCACAAAGAACATCAGACAAACAAAAGAAGAGAGAGAGAGAGAGAGAGAGAGAGAGAGAGAGAGAGAGAGAGAGAGAAAGAGAAAGAAAGAGAGTTTTGTATGACATAATGTAGTATTTGACAGCAAGTTGTCTTTGTATGCTGCCTCTGCATCAAAGATTTCTCTTGTGATACATTCACATGACAAACTGCAATCTTTTCATTCATTCATTCACAAATCAAGTTGGAGAAGGCAGAACTGAAACAAATTATTCATTTCTTGTCATTTCCATTTTTTTTACTATTAAAGTCAAAGCGAACAAAAGCATTCGATAACTGAACACTGCAGATGTTTAACATTAGTTTGCAAACAAAACAGCAGATTTCTTACAAAACATCTACAATTGTATGGAAAAATTTACTTTTGGTAACAAAATTTTCCTAAAAAGCTTTCACGTGCTTCTGTGTAAATGACAAATTCTATTTTTCTATCCAAAACGATGAAAGAAAAACTAAGTATTAAGAGGAAAGGCAAACTGTCTCGAGGAAATCAAAACAAACCCTCTCTTGGATAAAAAACAAAATAACAATGCTAAAAACAAACTGATCTATAAAAAATAGATATTTGAATAAAAGCTATTGTCAGCATCAAAGTATTAAAACAGTCAATGCTAAAAACATAAACATTTAATGTTTGATGTTTTAAAATGAAAATCTATAATAATCAAAGAAGAGTAAGCTAATCTATCTTCTTTAGACTGTTAAATAATTTGATGTAAGGCTACCAAATTTTCACTGGGCATTATCAACTTCATAAGATAAAATAAAACATTTAATTATTGAATTTGATGTAAAAGTAAGTAAAGTTGGTGACCATGGTCGAGGGTGAACCAAAGCTCCCTTTTCGAATTGCTACTACACCGAGGTGTAGGGGAGGGTGCTACTCCTTTCCATGGATTGTTCCATTTCACCCTTACTTAATAATGCTGAGCATTAAGCAAGGAGGAATCAAGTCCCATTTTTTGAGTCTTTGGTATGACTCAACCTGAGATTGAAATCAAGTCTCCTGAGTGACTGGCAAACACTCTAACCATGAGACCAATGTCCAGTACCAAAATTTTTCAGGACATTATCAAATTCATAACATAAAATAAAACATTTAATTGTTGAATTTGTTTTCTGTGGATTTATCTTTTGCTGTAGTAATTTCTTTTTCTAATCATTCAGTGAACATTTTTAGTTGACAAAAAAGATTATAAAAAAAAAAAAAATATGATCCAAGTTTTGACCCCTTATCAAGCATAGATGTTGTATATTAGCTAGTGTGTATATGACTTTTTTGTTTTGTTTTAAAAGCTAGATTTAACAACCTTTCGAATTTTTATGACGGAAAACTCAGTTGCAACAGTTTGACCTTGGTTAAATGTCTGATATTTTCTGTTTATTATCATTACCATATCTATCTGGCACTTCTCCAGTTTTTGGCAGAATGACCTTTAACCTTTTAAAACAATTCTGTTTTGCTAAGTTTGATTTTAATGAAATGAAAAATACCACAGATAAGAAAAAAGTAGAAAAACAAAAAAATTAAAAGTGTTGTCAATAAAGGAATCAAATTTCCTACCTTAGAGCTTGAATTGTTCAGTTAAGAAAAATAAACAAGTCCCTTATTAATAGGTATTTAAGTACATGTATATATTGGCCATGTGGGTAGAGTGTTTGCCAATGGTCCGGGAGACCTGGGTTCAATCTCAGGTTGTGTCATACCAAAGACACAAAAAATGGAACTTGATACCTCAATACTTAACACGCAGCAATATAAGGTACGTATCAAGGGTAAAGTGGAGTAATGCAGGGAAAGGAGTCGCACCCTCCCCTACACCTTGTTGTTGTAGCAATTGAAAAGGGAGCCTTCTGGTTGCCCTCCACTGCAGTCACCAACTTTTATATTACTAACATTTTTATTATGTTTGTATATATGTGTAACACTACGGACCCTAGGCATGGTAGTATAGATTTCAATATATGTGTGTGTAAGTAAATGTCTTAATTCATGTCATGGTAGACATATGAGTAGGTGCAGGTTCATATATAGATGTGTTTTGGTGTGTATTCATATGTAGATGTATCCATGCGGTATCTAACATGACTAGGAGGAAGGAGGCTGTTTGTTAGCCAATCACCAGCTTGGCTGGCCAATGGGTCAATAGAGGTTTAAATGAAATGATCTTGTGACCTTAAATAAGTGTGAGGCTACCCATGTGGGAAAAGGAAACAAAGAAACAAGAAATGATCCAGCACTTCCTGTTTTCCAAGTGGGGTGGCTAAAACCTGAGTGGAGTCAGTTGGTCAGAGGAATCTGCTGGTGTCAGGTGGTCAGAAAAAGTGACTGGAGTCTGCTGGGGTGATCTCCTAGAATCTGACAAACTAGAATTTGCAGTGGGCAAAGGAAAGTCATAAATAACACACACTCCTTCATCTGAGAGTGATTCCAGTCATTCAAACCTTGAGTTTGACTTTCTACTTCTCTTTGTCTTTTGTGATATCAATTTGGGCTCTATACATTTAAACACAATGAAGGGTCATACAATGCAGTGAGCAGATGCACTGTGGAGCTGAGGCATATCCATCTCACATGTAACCATAACTAAACAAAAATAGCCCATTTATTTATTTCTAAATCATTTTTTAATCATCCAAATTCTCAATATAACTATAAAATGCTACTTAGAATCTGTCACTCCTTCCTAAATAGAATAACCAATGTCATCATGGACCACTATTGTAAACAGAACCCAATACACTTATAGGTTGTCTACTTTGTTTGCAACATTTAATGAAGAAGGGAATAAAGAATTACTGAATTTTTAAATGAATTCTTCTCTAATCATAAATTTAGCAAAGAAAGTCAATTAATAAATCAGTTGAAACAAATTTCAAAACTGCAATATGCTCTTTTAACCAATTAGTAGTCATTTATTGCACTTAGTATAAAAATAGGATTATGGGACACCCAGTGAGAATTGCTCTCACCAAAAATAGTCTGTTCTTTTTTTCCCATTAATCATTGTTTCTTTTTGTAACAACAAAATTGAAGTTATCATTAATGACTGCATTTTTTTACCTATCTTTATTTTGATTTTTGTAGTCTTTTAACCAATTTTCTTCTGAAAAATGTCTCTACAAAATACTTTGATGGTTTTGTTATGAGAGATCTATTCAGATTATTTGCCCTTGAGCAAATCCTTTTGTCACCAGAATTTATAACTATAGAAAATCCATTTCCATGGAATCTAAATCAGTGGCAGTAGTCACTATAGATAAAAGAACAAGCACTAATTTCATTCTCTTTCCTCAGGATATCACAAAACATAGAGATATCTTAATAAGGACAGTTATAATTTAGTGACATTAAACTAACTATTGGCCAACCATACATGTTAATAATTACAAGAAAACTACACAATCTCTACTTCAAAAACCTACAACCCTATTAGAACTGTTATAAATAAAAATAACTAATTTTAAGTATACATACTTTTATCTCTCTTAGTTCTAACAGATAGTTAACCCATAAATGGTGATATCCGGAAAACATCTCTTATTTTCTCTAATGTCTTCTTTGGAAAAGGTACATCTTTATTATACAAAAAGACAAATTTATTTGTTTTATAAAAGTATAATATCCTTAGACATGTCTCATTGGAAACTTTTTAATGTGAACATTTACTTAATTGGTTCTGATTCTAGTACTCTTATTTCTTGTTTCTAAAAGAGTAAACTACTCCAGATATTTCCAGAATAAAAAATGCAGAGTCATGTTCTAGAACCTTCCATCACTCCAATACAAATCATAAAGCCTTAAGTTTAGTCAGTCAGTAAGTCAGCTATTCATCCTCCTATCATAACATAACCATTTTGATATTCCAGTAAAGAGCTTACAACTCAACATTAGTATCTCTATCATCTTTCAATCATTGCAGCAAGAACTCACAAACCCCAACACACAATGCATTCTACATTTAAATCATTTATCTAAAGGATAAGAGTTATAATGAACTCTATTTCATTAAACTAGTATTTGCATAGTATCATGACAATACTTAACTGTTGTAAACAAATCTTAAATTATTATGGACTAATCATGCACTTAGTAGCAAACAATTCCAAATAGTTCAAGTAATATTACAGAACTTTTTATCATTCCAATATAAACAGAGGCCCAGAGTCCAATAATTCCATTTTCATCTTTCTACTATATTGTAACCATTTCAATAGTTGAATAAAAGATATCCAACCTATCTCTATTATCTCTGTCATCATTCAACCAACCACTGCTATGAGAATCCACAAACTCTGACAGTGATATTATTTTGATTGCACAAACGGGAAATTCTAATTTCAGAACAGCATATATTAAATGTAGAAGCAAATGAGAAACCATACAAGGAAATCTCTTAGAAGAAAGTAATCTGAAAATTCAGTCTTGTAGGTGATGTAGTTATGTTGTTGGAAGAGCAGAAGATCAATGTGTTTATTAGAAGAAATGAAAAGAATTAAAGAAAATCTCAAACTGGATAGATCAGATCCTGATGAAGAATCTAAGACCATACTGAATAGGAAAAAGAAAGTAAGATATTTATGGAAAATCTAGTTTTTGTTTCAGTTGTACATTCATTCAAATGTAAATTTCATATGCCTTAGATTTCAACTGATAAATTTTCAACTTTGATTAAGAGAACCAGTAGAGAAAATCTTTGTTTTATTTCTGTTCATCTTTAATTGAATCATTAAAATTTAATTTTCATAATGTTTTGGGTTTTATCAATAATTACTGGTTTACCAGCACCATCACAATATAATGGCAACTTTCTGATATTAAATAAATACAATTCAATTGTAAAAAATTTCTCTCCATTTATATGCAAGCTAAAAAAATTGATCACATTGCTAGAATTAATTCAAGACATAAATCATTGTGTTATATTTGTCAGGTTTAAAAAGAATGTAAAACTATTTCTACGTCAGCAAAACATTCCATATTTACCACCAAATAATAATAGATTTTTACTTTTGTTAAATATAACATGAGTTTCTATTTTCTATAATAGAATTGAAAGTGTTAGTTATATAGAAATAGGTAATTTGGAGAAAATAATACAGACAATTGTTACACTATAGATATATCGGGTGTGATGGCTATATTGTTGTCATTTTAGATTATCAATTTCGTGCATGCACTTTATTTATTTCAGCTTTTGTCTACTGTACAGCAAACTACTGGCAGCTGGAGACTGTCAATGAAGAAAACAGCATTAATATGCAATTCACTTCACTTGAAATTTGGAAATAGCATGATGTACTACATTGCTCTTGTGGGTAGAGTGTTCACCAATGGTCTGGGAGACTAAGGATCAATCCCAGGTCAAGTCATACCAAAGACTCAAAAAATGGTACTTGATGCTGCCTTGCTTAACACTCAGCATTATAAGGTACAGTTTAAGGGTAAAGTGGAGCAATCCAGGGAATGGAGTAGTACCCTCCCCTATACTTTAGTGTAGTAGCTAATAAAAAGGGAGCCTTCAGGTTGCCCTTGACCACGGTTACCAACTTGACTTATACTACTTGATATTCATACCAAATGAAGATTTTTGAGTGTTTGGATGTCAAACTAAGGACAAATTCATATTGATGAAAAGCAAACATCCAATCCACATCAAGTGATTACAAGTAAATGTGATCACTTATGCCTCCTTTCACCTTCCCTTATAGCTTCACATTTTGCACCAGGCCGTAGAAGCAGTAGAATCCAGTGTTGGCTGTCAGAATATTTCTGTGACCACATCCCTCATTAGCGGGGACGTAGCAGTCTATCTTCCTATATTGGAAATCCAATATATATATATATAATATAAAAAACTGAAATGTTTACCATTGTAAAATAAGTCAGTTATCAATAAAATCAGTGTCTGTTTTTGCATATATATATATATATATATATATATATATATATATATATATATATATATATATATATATATATATAATGTTGGTGAACACTTAATTGATGGTCAAAAGATTGTGAAACTTAAAGTTATGAATTGGCTGACATTTTTCTTTTCTACTTTACATATATATATATATATATATATATATATATATATATATATATGCTTCAAAACATTAATAGAATTTCAAAGTAAAAACTACAAAGGTGCTCAGTACTTTATAAGTAAACTAATATACAATAAATATCAAATATCAAAACTCACAAAAATTTCCTGCTACTTAAGTTTTACAAATGTCAGGTAGGCAGCAAAATGAATGGAATTCAATTAATTTTGCTATGGATTGACATTCATTAAACTTAAGTAGTAAGATATTTTTTTGAGATTTGATATTTAAAATTTTATTGTATATATATATATATATATATATATATATATATAAACTAAAATAATCATTCACCTCAGTTGTTTCTGGCAGTTTCATATATATAAGATATGCTCTAAATGAGATTCAAAGTCACATCCTCCTATTATTATTAACTGTCATTTTCTCTCCTCTTTAATGGGATATAAATTTGAATCTCACTGAGTGCATATCTTTTGTTATTTCCATTTTTCTCAAATACATTTTTTGAATAATTATCTATAATTTTCTTTAGATATGTAAACACATCGACCTTATTATCATGTTACCTCTTGTACATTTTTCACACAAGCATTTGCTGAGTGACAGCAAATTTCCTCAGGTCTCCAGGACTCTTCTCAGTATTCTGGCTGATCTAAACAATGCTGTAGTTTGGATGGTCTTGATTTCTGCTCTGATTTCCAATTGTTTCAATGTCCTTTCCAAGCTTTTGTGGGGACTGTTCCAAGTGTGCTAATCACAATTGGTATCACTGTCACCCTCATGTTCAACAGCTTTCCCAGTTCTCTGACAAAGTCTCAATACTTGTCTCTCTTTTTATGCTTTCTTTCATTTTCTGGCCGTTCTCAATAATGCTGTATTTGGATGGTCTACACTCATCCTCCAACCTCCTAGTCCTTGAGTCCCTTTAATAATCCTTTAGTTACTGTACCAAAAGCACCAATCACGATTGGTATAATTGTCACCTTGATGGGCCATAGTTTTTTCAATTCCCTTGCAAGGTTGAGGTACTTATCCTTCTTTTCACTTTCTTTCAGCTTTATTCTGTGGTAAGCTGGGACAGCAACATCCAGAATTTTGCAAGTTCTCCTTTTTTTGTTGATAATTATTAGGTCTGGTCTTCTGGCCAAGATTAGGTGATCCGTTTGTGTGTCAAAGTCCCATAGGAGTTTATGAGTGTCATTCTCAAGGACAGATGCTGGGTTGTGCATATACCATTTGTTTGTAGGGTCAGATTTAAATTTCTTGCACATCTCCCATTGGATCACCTTGCCCACCCAGTCATGTCTAGTCTTATACTCCTTCTGGGCTAATTTGCTACATTTGCTTATTATGTGATTGATGGTTTCATCTCTATCACCACATAACTTACATTTGCTATTTTGTTGTGTTTTATCTATTCTTGCTTTGATATGATTAGTTCTTATGACATAATTTATTCCTTAGATAAGGTTTCTGCTACATGGTTTTGTCTTGAGCTTTCTAGTTCTCCTGAGATATTCTTTCTTAATTTTTTCTTTCATCTCCACTTGTTTGATTATGTCAGCCTATTATTATTATTATTATTATTACTAGCATTATCATTTACTGGTGTATATATATATATATATATATATATATATACATATATATATATATATATATATGTGTGTGTGTGTGTGTCAGAGAGTGAATATATATTGCATTTTAAATTTGATTTGACCAAAATCCTTAGTTTTCTTAAAATATTCCTTATCAGAACTGTGCTCTTTTCGAAACATTTCCTCGTATGTTTTTCCTACCCTTATCTACCCTGATTTTAAATTGATCAAAAACTCTCAGCTAGGATACGTAATTATTGAAGTTATTATCTACTGAAAACATTTTGAATAGAGTATTTTGTTCGTCTCTGAAATGCAAATTTTACATGAAAATAAGTGAATTAAAACAATATCTTTCCCAGTTATTGAGTTGTCAGTCTCATGATTTTAAGATTTATAATTTAACTTTCTTGAGTTACTTGATTTAAAAATGTATCATTAAAATTTTTAACACTACACCAAAATAAAAAAAACAACTTTTGATGTAATGTGTCACCATAAAAAACAACAGCAACAAAAGCTAATCTCTTTCTTTTATCTTAGCATACTCACCAGACAAGATATAGCTCTCATAAGTGATGCTTAAATCAAAGATTTTTTTGACAAAAAGAGACTCTCTAGAACTGTATCTTTTTCCATCTCTCTTTGTAGAAGATTCAAAAGAATATTCTTCTCTATTCTTCAAATACCTTTTTCTCTGCATATATTTTTTGATATGTAACAATTGCTTAATTCATAAAACTCTTTCATTTTATGTCAGACATACAGAATTTAACATTACTCTGCTCTTTGCACTTGTGATTAGTTTTGAGTGTGATATGCAAATGTAGCATTGAAAGAGCTTTGTCTACTATATAAAAATACCACATATATTTGTATATTTATTTTTTGTCAATAATATACCAAAAAGTGTCAAATTTCAAAAGCAATAATTTAAGAAATAAATGTTAATTACTTCCTTTGAACACACCACTACAAAAGTAAACACATATTTAATCATTGCATAGTAATGGTTAGCAAGTTAGCTAACTATTAATACTGTAGTGAGTTTGACTCTCACTGTGTGACCTACACTTGTATCACAATAAGTTTTATTAATATTATTACTTGGGATCACATCTATCATTAAAAAAACATAAACTCACATGTTAAAATCTAATAATAATTGTAAAAATTTAACAAAATATTGGGGGATTCCCTGTGGCATAGTAACTAATGTGCTGGACTGCAACATTGTAGCAAGTGATTTTAGTTAAATTATTTCATTCACTTTCAATTTAATTGGGAAATGTTATATTCACATATTCTGTCCCACAAGTATGAGGAGGAATCATTGGGGGAGACTTGTTGGCACATGTTTCCCTGTTTTAGTTTGAAACATGTAGTCCAGGGTGGAGGGAGAGAATTCTCTAAAACGGTAGGAGTCAGCTCTTCATTTTGAATGACAAGAGGTTGATGGGCCAATCAAACCACAGGATGCCAGTTGCTGCGAAAAAAAGGGATAGAAGGAGGGACTGCAAGCCTCCTGATCTTTCTCAGTCTTGGGGAAGAAGCGAAGGAGGAAGGCTTTGATTTGACGAAGGGATATCCTTGCCGACAAAGCAAGGATTTCAACAACGAACAAAAAAAAAAAGGGAATTCTTTGCGTTGCGTTCCATTCAAGGTTTCAAAAATGGAAAAAAGGAAAATTTCATAGAAGAAAAACAAAAAACAAAAACAATTAATTACCAGTCATCCCGGAAAGGAACTCCGTTGGCCGAAGCCCCCTAACAGAATTGACATTGTCCTCCATCTTAACCCTAGCATATGCGCACAGCAAGAAACCATTTTTGCCCTAACAAGAAAATTTTATAAGGTATGTCCCAAAACTTTAATACCAACAAAACAGGAACGGAAAGGTATTCCTAGGTAAATTTCAATCTCCCGTTTTTTGTGCTTCAAAGGACTCAGCCGAATTACCGACCAAATCCCGACAAGAAGGCGCATAGACATTCTGTTGCTTTTAATTTTGTTTTGATTCGTTTTTGGTTTAGTTTTTTTTTTTTTTCATTAATAAGTGCATATTGTTGTTCATTAAGCTGGCCTTATGTTTTTTTGGGGGGGGGGGTTGTATTCGAACATCTTCAGTAAGGAAGAAATTTTAGTTATAATTTTATCGTGTTGTTAACACAAGTTTTAATTACATGCCTTCCCCATGAGGATCGAAGGGAAACCTAAGTGTAACAAACACGGAACATAACAGAAACGTATGAACCCTCTTATTCATCAGTTATGATTTAAATAGTACCTCTACTGTTTTCTTACAAAGTTAGCTGGAAATACCATTAAACAAAGATGGCTGGAAATGCCATAAAACAAAGATGGCTTGATATGCCATTAAACAAAGAAACCAATCTAAACCTTAACAAAAGATCAATTTCATACATGATACATTCATCTGCGTTGATATATCAGGTATATGTTAATTTGTGAGTTCATATCTTATGAAGAGTTCATATGTATCTTGGAAAATAATTGAGGTGATGAGAGAAAAGTGGTTAAAGACTTATGTTTATTATTGATGCTTATCAAAAAGTGAATGTTTAAAGATTCTATAACATTCTACTTATAAGGAGATTGATGAATTGAGATTTTCTGATTCTGGTTTTTTATAAGCTTTGAATTTTAGGTGAAAGCTTTAAAAAATGATTCACGCGGATACCAGAACTTGGTTTATCTAAGTGAATGACATACTTTTTGAATGCATACTGATATTTTTATCAATTTCATTCAGCCTTTTTCCTTTAGGACAGCTGCAATGTGGAACAAACTCCTCTTCTCCCTTGTTTTCTTGTTGAATTTAATCTTGACCTTTTTAAATCCAAGGATACCAAGTATTTTATCTAAGATTATTTACCTTTTTTCTTATTTGAAATATTTTATCAGTTTTTACTATCTAAATCTTTTATGACTTTTTATAAATAATAGATTCTTTTATTATGATGATATATTATAGACAATTTTAATGGATAGACATATACATTAAATCTTGTGACATTAATGACTTTTTTTGGTTGATGAGAAGTCAAAATGTTTTGCTTAGAGTGATCATAAGTATTTTAAAAGATATATATTCATTACACTAAAAGAATTTTACTTTTAATGGGTATTTTAGACTTCCTTCTCAGTTGGGAATTCTTGTTGGTTCAGAGTATATCACAAATATTTTACTATTACTAATTTGACTACTGAGGAAAATTTATTTTCTGATATTTTATTTGACAAATCATTTCTTTGTTTTTGTCATTTTTGGTGAGGCAGGAATCAAAGCTTATTCAATTTTTCAGAATGCTTTTTTTGCAAGAAATACAAAAGTGAATATATAGAAATATAAAAGTGAATATATAGAAATATAAAAGTGAATATATAGAAATATAAAAACAAATTAAACTCTTTTCAAGAATTTTATAGTGATGTACAATTCTTAGTGAGTTTCACAGTGGAAGTTAAAACTAAGGTCTTTGTTTGCAGACAATGTATTAATGTATATTCCTTAACTTGTTAATAAATGGCTTCTCCTATTTGTTGTAGTGTCAATGGCTTCATTTAGATTCCAATGTCTATTCTGTTAGGAAAGTTTGCACTCCACTTTTAAAGCAAACAGCTGTAAAATTGAGCTTTACAGTCTTCTTGTCTGCAGATGGAAGCAGTGCAGCAACATTGATATGCAGGAAAGTACATTCTCTGTGGCAGTTTATTTGGATTTACACTGATAAACTGCACAGAACAGGGTAAAAGTTGAATGAACAGAATAACAATAACATGAAGATTAATTTGAATAGTGAGTCTGCAAGGCAGATGGCTGATATAAGTACAATGTGTAGACTAAATGTAATACATTTACTAATTTGTTGAAACAGCTTCAGCATTGCTGATTTTATAAGAATAAGACTGAATAGCCACAAAATGTATAAACTATTCTACAAAATACACCATATTTAGAAGATTTTTTCTGAGATTCAAAAATCATGTCTAGTGTGAAAAAAAGATTTTACACATTTATACATTTTTAAATATCTGGAAATAAATGTCCTAGTAATTTATTTTCAGCAAATTTCTACTAAATAAACAAGAGTATTTCCATTTTTTTTTACTAAACATCATGAACACCAACAATGAAATTAAATTAAAATATACAAATGAATATATTTTCTGAAATGAATATACATATTATTTTATTATATTTGATCAACTTTCTTTCTTGTCACTTGTCTATCATTGCATAACTTAAGAATGATAAGAGCTATGGGCACCAAATTTTCTGTGGCTAATAATGAGACCTAAGGGCCTCGTTTTAGCATATATATATTTTTTTAATTTGTAAACTTTGTATGTTTTTAGTGAGGGTTCAATTTACAATGAAAGTATCATACTAAACTGAATCTTTATATTTTTGTTCTACCATATAAAGTAGATATCTAGATGAAAATGTCCTAGCCAGAAACAAGAGTTATGACTTTTTTTACATATTTTTTCCAATCACTGAAAATCAAAACTGAAAAATTATGTTTCTGTACTGCAAATGTAAACACACAACACAATGTTCATCAGGGAACCTATCATTGATGTTTATTAACTTATAAGTCTTCACAAAAATATATTTTGGTGTTATATCTATATTTATAGCTGCTATAAAAATTGGATAGATAAATTCATGGTCAGTTTATATAACTTAAAATCCCAGTCATAGGACAGGTTTTCTGTTAGTTGTATTAAATAGAGCATTTATATGAGCTTTGATAATGTATATTTTATTCTAAAAATTTGTTTAGTTTAAAATCTCTCATTATGGATATCTGCAATAGGGAAGGATATTTTCATTCCTATAATTAATCAAAAAACCGTATTTCCAATTCATATGTCTGTGCTTGTTAAAAACCATGAAATTTTCCCCCATTTTTTTTCATCTAAATATGTATAAACAGAGAAACATTTTGCCAGGAATGGATTT
Organism: Sepioteuthis lessoniana; assembly: GCA_963585895.1. Lineage (NCBI taxonomy): Eukaryota > Metazoa > Mollusca > Cephalopoda > Myopsida > Loliginidae > Sepioteuthis > Sepioteuthis lessoniana. Next base: position 116,298 of record CAUZXS010000009.1, on the reverse strand, counting down.
CCATTTGTTTGAAAATGATTTTGAAATTGCTTTGAAAGTTTTCTTTTAGGAATTTGAATAGAAGAGTTAAAATTCAAATGGAAATCTCTTTAAATATTACTCTTTGGAATCATTCATAGAAAAAGATTTTTTTCTATTATCCAAATCAATATATCTTCTAATACTCTTCTTGATAATACAAGATAATTTTTTACTTTGAACAATACAAGGCAATCTTACTAATACACGGATACATATGCACACACACACACACACACACACACACACACACACACACACACACACACACACACACACACACACACACACACACACACACACACACACACACACAGGGAGACGGAGATGGAGAGAAGAGAGAAAGAGGGAGTATTGGCCAGAAATAAGTACACCCCTATCAATTTTTACGAAACTTAATTTTCTTCTTCTAAACCAAAGATACCAGGATTTTATTATTTCTAGTAGAACATTCTATTGCTATTATTCAATGCTCTAAAAACAACAAGACTTATCCATTCTTTTAGTTAATCTGAATAAGTCCTGTTAATTTTTAGAGCTTTGATTAATATCAACGTTTTTTAACAGGATAAATTTTTTTATCCTAATGAGACCAATGGTTGCTTTTTTATTTTGAAAAAAGAAAAAAATATAAATAAACATATGGGGGGGATTGAGGAACAGTAAATTTATGTGCACTTAGTAAACATATTTTATAAGATCGCACATGAGATTATCATATAAAAAAGAACAGTATATTTTTACATATCAGGGCAGTTATTTTAAACAATAAATAATAATTTACTTGAGTGATGAGACTCTTACAGAAAAGAGAGAAATAGAACAGAAACAGATTTAAAGTGACTATGTCGTATGGGTGACCAAAACACACCTTAAAATTTCATTGTCACCAATGAATGACTTTCACTTGCAATGATGGAGGGTGAAAGGCAAGAAAAGCAGAAAAATGGCAGAAACTCTTTCGGTCTGCATTCTACCTTTAGCTTCTATCTTATTTCTCTTCTACAACAGTTTTTGCTTTTAGAATGTGTCACTTCAAAATGCAGGAAAATTTCCCCTTTGGAAATTATTCAGGATGGTCTGATAAAATACTCTAAAGTTTTTAGCATGCAAGTATGCCACACCTTTAGAAGTTCTGTCACTTTTTGAAATTGTTTTTAACTTTGCCAGTAGCATTTGTCATATCTTTAACTCATTCAAAGGAACAGCAACCATAAAATCATTGGAATCATTAGAAGTCAGGCTTTAATCAAAATATCTGTGGGGATGTTGTGTGTTATCGGGAATATACTACTTATACTACTTCTTGTTTTAATATAGTTAATACAGTATATTATGGAAATATTAGACTAGGTCCTCACATAACTGAATTATTTATGTATGGATTATCATTTTAGTTTGTTTATGGATTCATGCAAGTAAATTGAGGAATGCAGGAGCAGCGGTTGACTGGAATCCTTTTAAATTAATCAAGTAAAGAAAAGAAAGAAAGAAGAAGAAATAAAAATGGGGAAGAACACAAAGAAAGCAAAAACTGAATTATAAAAAAAGTATTAAACAGTATCATCTACCTTGTTATTATCATTATTGCTCACCAATATTTTCTAAAATGCTTGGTGTTAACAATAGAATTTTACATTATTCAGCAATGAGATCAAGTTGTTAAACAAATACATACATACATATATATATATATATATATATATATATATATATATATATATATATATATATATTTCTTTAAGAAAAACCAAAACCGGTCACATTAAGATTATAAACTTATTTCCATCCTGTTATGGGTTTTGATATAAATCAAAAACACCAAAAAAACAAAAACTAATAGGACTTCTTCAGATCTTATGGATAAAATAATTCAGAATAGACACAGGAAAGAAGGGGGGGAGGGGGTAGAAGAGGGGTGAAGAGTTTTCTTCTCATTTAGCCTACTTCCGTTTTTTGTATTTACTGCTGGTTGGAATTATAGTAAATTGATTTTTTAATTTTTATTTTTTAAATTCTAAATACATTTCGACTTAAAACTCCTGATTCAATACTAATTTAGATAAATACAACTTTCTTTAATAACTTTATGTAAGGATACAGTAATACTTATATTAAATTAAATTAAAAATTTAAGATAAAAATTTTTAATTTCAAATTTTGTTTTCGTGCCTATTAATTCAGTTACCCTTCCATTGAAGAGTATGTACACATTACATGGTTTCTTCACATTTTTTTATTTTATTTTATTTTTATTCATTTACCTTAAACCTCAATTTAATCCTATGTTTCTTTATTTAAGCATTATCTATGATAATTTGTCTATAGTTTAAATTTATTCCTATGTCTACATCTACCTATTAATTCACTCCGGTTTAACTGGACCGAATAATACTATATATATATACATATATATATGTATTGATTTGAATTAGAGCCATGGTATTTTTTTGATGGATATTTTTTCATCAATGACAAGTAATTGTAGTTTCTTGTCTGAACCAGTTCATCCTGGTCATTGATCTACAAGGTTCTTCTACCCAGCAGGATTCATCAACCTTGCTTCTCATCCACCATGCTGCATCCCATAGTTTCCAATACTAGTTGCTTGTACAACTCACATAACACCCTCTCTTCTCATGGAAACTGATATCCAGTGACAAGCTGAGGCAAGATGATTGTATGATAAAGATGGAGTAAATACTCTTAGCATATAGTTTTCCAAAAGAAACTGTTATCACTGTAATGATGCTTTACAAAGACATGAAGGCAATGATTCACTCATTTGATGATGATACAGATTTCTTTGACATTGCTGCAGGAGTCTTACAGGGAAATACATTATTACCATTTCTATTCATAATCTCTCTAGATTATTTACTATGAATATTAGTTGATCTAATGAAATAAAATAGTTTCACATTAAAAAAAAACAAGAAGCAGATAATGTCCCACAAAAACTACTAGTGATGCAGACAACACTGATGATAACCCTGCTAAAGCTGAATCTCTACTCCATAGCCTGGAACAGGCAGCAAGAGGCATTGGTCTCTGTGTGAACTCAGATAAAATAGAGCTTATCAGTTTTAATTGAGATGGGACCATTTCTTCATTAAATGGTTAGCCTCTGAAATTAGTAAACCAGTTCATATACCCTGGTGGCAATATCTTATCTACAGAAACAATCTCAACATATTCATAAGAAAGACATAAGCTATTATTGACCAGTTAACAACCATATAGAAATCTGATCTCTCTTGCTAACATCCTATCTTGGCTTACGGGACGAGCAATTATCTCCCCCTGGAGGAAGAGGGAGCTGTGAGGAGAAGAAGGAGGAGAAAGGGGGTTGACCACTTTTTAGAGGGATCTCTTCGAGACAAGTCACACGTGTTAACTCTAAAATAAAAAATATATATTTATCCTATTCTTGCCTGGACCTTATTTATCTTAATTAACATTTGGTAGCAGAGACCAACATCTATGGCAAAAAAAAAAAAAAATGAGTTCAAGACTATTTGAACCACTGCTCTTAAACCCAGAATTTTACGATTCGTGGAAGCCAGAAATTCAACTATGGCGGCTAGCATCAAATATCTCTCCCTTTCGCCAAGCACCGGTGTTTTTATCACTTACAGGCCAAGCTCGGACAGCTATATTAGAAATGGACATTTCCCTACTAAATGCCGAAGATAGAATGGACAAACTAGTTGAAAAACTTGATACCCTTTTCCTGGAAGACAAAAACCAGTCTGCGTTTATTTGTTACGAAAACTTCAAGAACTACCACCGGGAATGTAACACTTCCATTAATGACTATTTAATCCAATTCGACCGACACGTAGCGAAACTCAGAGAATTTCAAATAACATTAACCGAACCGGTATTAGCTTACCGTGCTCTGAAATCTGCCAACCTCAGTCCCGAAAATGAGAGGTTAATCAGGGCAACAATAAACAACCTCACCCTTTATGATATGGCCCAACAATTAAAGAAAATCACGCGTAGGAATTTAACCCTGATAAACACCTCACAGCAGCAATCTATTTCTGTCAAAAAAGAAATGGACATCACCTTTAGCCGAGATGACACACATTCAAAAGACGACCAAATTCTATACGGCAGGAACGCATACAATAAACCTCCCTTGCCCTTCCACTTGTCTAGTAGTAGCACTAACAACAGAAGAGGACCTCGTAAATTCAACGGCTGATATTAAAAATCGACAAAGCCCAAATTGCTACATCTGTGGATGCAAATTTCACTATTCCAACAAATGCCCTTACTCAAAAACTAATAATACTACTACACAAGAAAATATGGTATTATTAAATGAATATAAAAATGACTGCCATAATGAGACTGGAAGTTGTGAAGAAGTTGCAAACATAGTGTTGCTTAATCGAGAGAAGCTTGATAATTCATCCCTTCTTGGACAGACGATAAACTCTGCTATCTTGAACTCAGGTGCAAGTACCACCGTATGCGGAAAGAAATGGCTCGATTGCTTTCTTGAGACTTTGCCTGAGGACTCAAAAAAAAAAATCCCCTACGAAGAAGGAACAAAGTGCTTTAAATTCAGAGATGGGTTAAAAGTAAAATCATTAAAAAAGGTAACTCTACCTTGTGTTATCGCAAAAATGAATGTTAAAATAATAAGTGATGTTGTTGACACCGATATCCCTCTGTTATTAAGCAAAACGGCAATGAAAAGAGCTCGGATGACCCTCAACTTTAATAATGACACAGCGGAAATGTTTGGCAAAAGAATTAAATTACTGTGCACCACATCTGGTCACTACCATATCCCCATATCCGGACCTCCACTGGACCGGGGTAAGTTACGACATATTTTATTTCTAAATAACATTGATAAAAAAGGCAAGGTAGAAAAATTAAAAATTGTCACCAAATTACATAAACAATTTAGCCACCCCAGTGCAAAAAAATTATGTGATCTTGTTAAAAGTGCCGGTTTAAAAGATGCCAAGTTTATTGACATCTTGATGAAACTTCTCCTTACTTGTCAGACCTGCATCAAGTATAAAAAACCTGCACCCCGACATGTTGTAGGATTTCCCCTGGGGACTCACTTCAACCAGACTGTAGCTATGGACATAAAGGAAATTAAACGACATAAAGTACTACACTTGGTTGACCATGCAACAAGATATAGTGTTGCTATCAGGCTTCCAAGTAAGGAAAGTACTGATATCCTAACTGCTATCTTCAAACACTGGATTGCATATTTTGGTGCTCCAGGAGCCTTTCTTACTGATAATGGCTGGGAATTTGACAACCAATTCTTTCGAGACATGGCTTAAAACTTGAACATTGTAGTTCGTACCACCGCTGCACAGTCTCCTTGGAGCAATGGATTAAATGAACGGTACAATGGTGTTCTGGGAGAAATGGTTATGAAGACGTTAGAAGATGCTCGGTGCAATTTTGAAGTTGCTCTATCATGGGCAGTCAATGCCAAGAATACACTTCACAATTCACATGGCTACAGCCCTAACCAGCTGGTTTTTGGAAAAAACCCTAACCTGCCTTCTCTTTTGAATAATCAACTTCCTGCACTCGAAGGTGTCAGTAACAGCGAAATTGTCGCTGACAATCTCAACGCTATGCATGCTGAAAGAAAAGGTTTCATAGAGTGTGAAGCCTCTGAAAAATTGAGATGAGCCGTCCGTCATCAGGTTAGAACCAGTATAACTGATCTATACAAAAATGGTGACCTTGTTCTTTATAAAAGAAATGAATCTGATAGATGGCTTGGTCCTGGTGCCGTCATAGGCTGGGAACACAAACAAGTGCTGGTCAAACATGGAGTCACATATGTCAGAGTACATCCCTCATGCTTGATTTTATATCCCGACACACACGCCAAACTATAAAATGCAAATTCACCAATGATGAAGACCACGAATGGAGAAAATTGAATGTGATCAGTAGAGCTGGTAAAGCTACTGGTAAAAACAAATATTTAATGAATGTTGCTATGGAAGAAGGAGATCCATTCTGGCTGGATTTTGAGAATGGGGTCTTGGAATGGGAAACAAATGAAGATGACCGAACTGCCACCAATGAAGGCCCAGAAGTAAGTCTTTTGATGGACTCATCTAATGACCAACTTGACGAAGCAAAGAAGAGAGAACTCCAAAGTTGGGTTGAACATCAAGTTTACACACAAGTGCCAGATCGTGGCCAACCAAAAATACTCACAAGATGGGTCTACACTAACAAGGAATCTAATGGCAAGCAAACTTTTAAGGCCAGACTTGTTGCCAAAGGCTTTCAAGACAAAGATGCCTGCAATGTTAGAAATGATTCCCCAACATGTTCTAAGGAAAGTTTACGAGCAGTCTTTGGAGTTATGTCAGCAAATGGCTGGGTATGCAAATCCATGGACATTAAAACTGCATTTTTACAGAGCAAGAGGTTAGATTGGCCCATCTACCTTCTTCCTCCCAAGGAAACTAATGTACCTACTGGCTACATTTGGAAATTATCCAAATGTGTGTATGGTCTGACTGATGCATCTCGATCCTGGTATTTAACACTCCGAGAGGAACTAGTAAAGCTAGGAGTCACACCATCAAAATATGACCAGGCAATTTTCACTTGGCATTTTAAAAACAAGCTCCAGGGCATAATAGCCACTCATGTTGATGATTTCTGCTTTGCTGGGTCAGAAGCGTTTGAATACCAAGTCATTAATGAACTTCGTAAACTTTTCAAAATAAAATCTGAAGAAGTTGCTAAGTTCCAATATATTGGATTAGAAATAAAAAAATCTGATAGTAACATCAAGATTGGACAAGATGAATATACAAAGAAACTTAGGCCTATTCCACTGCAGAACGGAAGAAAACTAGAAGACAAGCTAACACCAACTGAGATCACCGAGGCCAGGCAGCTAATAGGTCAGCTCAATTGGCTAGCCACCCAAACAAGACCTGACCTCAGTTTTGATGTCAGTGCACTAAGTGCAATTTTAAAACAGGAAAATATGGAATGTATTAGATAAATCAACCGGACTATAAAAAAGGCAAAAGAGGAGAAATCACAAATTCATATCCCAAACATGGGTAACCCTAAACTGTTGCAAATTATGGCATACAGCGATGCATCTTTTGCTAACCTAACTGATGGTGGATCACAAGGTGGCTACATAATCTTTTTAATAGGCAACAATAACCAATACATGCCCATAGCCTGGCAATCCAAACGCATCAAAAGAATAGTTAAAAGCACTCTCGGTGCAGAGACTCTGGCCATGGTTGATCTCACTGAGGCCTGCTTTTATTACAGAAAATTAATACTGGATTTGTTACAATTAGAAGACCACCCTACGAATATAAAGATAACATGCAAAACAGACAATTCTTGTTTGTATGACGCAGTGCATTCCACCACACAAATCCTTGATAAAAGACTATGAATTGAAATGGCAATCCTTAGAGAAATGGTTGACAGAGGAGAAATTGCAGAGATATCATGGATACCCACTGACAAACAAATTGCGGATAGCTTAACAAAAAAGGGAGTCCCCTCCTTCAAAATTCTCCAATTCATATCTGAACCCAAGGAATCATCTGTCTAATTTTCAAGTATGCAGTTTAAATCTTTGTTCAACTGTCTTTTTCTTTTTCCCTGCAGACTGCCATTTGATGTTGCCTCCTAAAATGTCCCACCTCAGTACCAGAAAGAAAAGCGGGGAAGTGTTAACATCCTATCTTGGCTTACGGGATGAGCAATTATCTCCCCCTGGAGGAAGAGGGAGCTGTGAGGAGAAGAAGGAAGAGAAAGGGGGTTGACCACTTTTTAGAGGGATCTCTTTGAGACAAGTCGCACGTGTTAACTCTAAAGTAAAATATATATATTTATCCTATTCTTGCCTGGACCTTATTTATCTTAATTAACATCTCTGATAAAATAAAGAGAATTCTTCCATGCTATAACCATGTCAGTACTACTGTATGGTTGCATCATTTCGACTCTAATGAAATGTGTGGAGAAAAAGCTAGATGGTATCCACACAAGAATGCTGTTTTAAAGAAATCCTGGAAGCAGCAACTTACAAAACAGCAGTTGTACAGCCATTTACCTCCCATCTAGCAAACCATCCAGGAAAGATAAGCAAGATATTCTGGACATTGCTGGAGAAGTCAGGACAAAATAATAAATCCAGATATAAAAAGATTAAGTAATAGATCACATTGACTTGTGGAAATTATTAATGAACATAAAATTAAGGGAACACCATTCAGCCAACTGGTACAGCATTATGATATTTATTTAATACCTAATATTAATTTTTATTAAATTTTAATTGCTACATTTCTTGAATTTCTCCTTATATCTTGAATTTTTGCTTTCAGTCCATCCGTAATTATTTTTGACAATAGTTTTTCAAGTCAAAGTACTCTGCAACTTGCACTGAATATAAAGACCCACCTCTCTCTCATTCTGTGTGTGTGTGTGTGTGTGTATATGCACATATATATATATATATATATATATATATATATATATATATATATATATATATATATGTGTGTGTGTGTGTATGTGTGTGTGTGTGTATAAACTTGTAGATATCTATTTTGATACTAAATATCAAAGAGAAATTTATTTTTAAGTGTCTACATTATTTTTACATTAGCAAAATATTAGTGATATCAGCTTTCTGATAATAGAAATGAGTTGTTTAACTTTCAATGAGACAGCTTGATATTTTAATGAACAGGGATTCATGTGAACATTCATGGGTTAATAATTTTCTTACTTTCAAAGTTCAAATGAAAAAAGCCATAAGTTTGTTCTTTCTTCATATAAATCAAGACAAATATTCTTGATTAGTATAAATCAATGTCTATATTAGCTAAGAGGTGAAGATTTGTATCATGGCTGGTTAGAATGACAGTAAAATATTTCTTAATACTGATGGTGAGCAGCTGATAACTGTTGCTTCTGTCAGAGTAAAGTTATATAAAACTGCTTGAAACATATATATATATATATATCTTTTAAATAATGTCTATTTTCATGCTGCTAATTAAAAATTTACACTGAATGATTACATGGCTTTCAACTGATTATAATTCATTACTAGATATTCCAACTCAGTAAGAACCCTTCTTTCTCAATTGATTACCAATATTTTTTGAATATTAGAATCTTCCTTTTTGTCCTAAATGTATGAATACTAAATTTGTGGCTATTCATAAAAAATAGACAAACTCTTCCCAATTATTGATATAGATCTTACTTTCAGAAGCAAGTACTTTTTATAAATGAGATGATAGCCAAATAAAGTACTTTAAAATTTGTTCATAAAAGTCATAGAATGCATGTCAGTCTCAGGATTTTGTCCTACATGATTCAGTGTAGAAGGGACTCAACACATAGACTGTCTTCTTACCAAGGAAACAAGACATTAATTCACAAATTGTTTGGTTTAATTTTTAAAAAAAGATATTGATGATTTTGTACAAACAGAAAGTTTCATGTTTGCAACGTGAATGTGAGAAGTTTCATGATTTTGCCGAAATCAGGTCAATTTTCTTTTGTTAAGAAATAAATCCAATGTCCTAATCAGTTTTGAAGAGAAGATGAAAAAAAAAAATTCATCCAAAACTAGAAGGATTTAAATCCATTACTTATCAGGATTTACTTCTGTGAAATAAAATCATTAGCATATGGTTTTCCAAAAGAAACTGTTATCACTGTAATGATGCTTTACAAAGACATGAAGGCAATGATTCACTCATTTGATGATGATACAAATTTCTTTGACATTGCTGCAGGAGTCTTACAACCCTGGGCAGGACATTCGGTGTGAATGAGACAAGGTTGTTCAACATTTTCCAGCTATGATTGCTTGTCTGGTCTTTAAGCTGTTTCTTGGACAAAAGCACATCACTCATGTTTAAATGTGGCCGAGCTTGAAGAAATTCCTATTTTAGACTGAGTTCAATTTTACTTTGCACTGAGCCTAATATTTCAAGCTAAGCACTTTTTTAGTGCAACATAAGCTTAATATTTTGAGCTCAGGAGGATCACATTAGGTATTCATAATACAAGGTTTTATAATGTCAACCATTGAAAGCTTTTCTTTTAATGGAATGAAGAAATAGCTTTAATTAAAAATGTTGGCATCCTAGAAGGAATTTTGAATGCTTTGTGTGCTCAATTATTTTTGAAAACTTTGTGAGATCAAGTGCAGGGTACCTTTAAGTATCTTGTACAGTTCAAAGGATATAAGTTTTATTATCATAATTTTATTGCAATATCTAGGAGAGTAAGATATACATTAATTTTCAGCTGAAAGTCATGAATATTCTAGAAGACAGTTGCAAATCATCTATTGCCAGAGAATGAAAATGTACACTACACGCAATAAATCACTTGATTCATATGTTATGAAGAATTGTAATTAGTCACACAAATAAGAATTCAAAACGGTAATATTGTTTGAATGCTGAGAAAGAAAGAAAGAGAAACAAATGAAAAAAGTTAGAAAACAAAAGATAATGATATTGTGATATAGACACAGAGAGAAAGAAAGAAAGACCAACAGTGAAAAAAGTGAATGAAAGTAAAAAAAAAAAAACCAAAACAAGAGAGGATGATAGCAAGAGAGAAAAAGAGACTGACAGTGGAAAATGGTAAGAAAAAGAGAGAATGATATGGTGATCATAATCAACTGATAGAAAACAAAAAAGATCAGGTTAAAATAAATGAGGCAAAGTGCTGAGAGTTGTGCAACAAATGAACTCATGCTTTGGTAAATGCTCGATCATTCAGGGCTTTCACTGATGCAGGAAACCATTAAGAGAAACAGCTTATTCCATACTCTGATGATAGCCCTTGGGAGTTGAAGTGCTTAGAACCTGTGAAATTCTAACCAATCATAAAGATACCAGGAAAACATACAGATCCCACTGATAACACAAAGCTATTAACTTTGGACAAATAAACCTCTGAGAATTAATGTTCCCACCCACTATGGATTTCACAATGCTTCAAATAAGTCTAACAATAAAACAATTGGTTTGACAGTGCCGCTAAACGTGAATCCTCACAGGATTAAAGAATTCCCCAAAAAGGAATAGACAAAATGTCAATATGAAAAAAATAACAAAGAATAAGAAATATGAAAATAGATTCAAAATTAAAAATGAGTCATTAGGACAAGTTGAATTAAAAAGAATTTTGAAAATCATGGAATTGATAAAGGAATATTCTCATTATAAAGAGGAAGATATGTGCTTTCACTATTTCTCCAAAAAGTTACATCAACAGATAATTTCAGATATTATATTTTCACAGAAGAAACAGACTTTGTCCTTTGCTATGAGAAGTGTTTATTAATGAGATGAGAGGTAAGAGATATGTCTAAGGATGACCAAAGTTTTATCTATTAGAGACAAGATAGTTCAATTAACATGTATTTACCCAACACCTCCACCATGAGTTGAAAGCAATACAAGATCAATTTTCCAACTGAGTAAAGCTGGTTTGAATTCAGAGTGTTCTTTCTCCTGGAGTAGTTAACGTACCATAACTAAAAAGCACAGTCTGAGCAGCTATTTAACCATAGCTGAGGGGAAAAGAGATGCCTTTTCAAAGGAAATTAGCATAAAGTGCAGCCTAAATATCTTTGTCTAGAGTTTGAACTCAGCACATTGAGTCCATTTCTTAAGACGATAACAATCACTCTACATGTAGTTCAATTTATATAACTCAACAAATAGTTATTACTCACAATATCTTGAATGGTTATCAGCTTTTCTAGCGAACTGCTCATGTGATACTAGTGGTGTTTCTTTATGAACTTCAGTCTCTTATCAACTAACTTATTCCCTCCACATTGTTGTCAATTGTTATTTTGTTTTGTATAACTAACCATAACCTGCTTTTACATTTTCATTTTTACTCATTTTTAGGTGAGAGATTTAATTTTTTTGGTATTTTCTATTTATATCATAACCTGCTGATAATTTGGTTGGCATGAAAATAATTTTCTACGTTCAAAACCCTGGTGGCTAAAGATCTGCTCAAGAGCAGATAATTAGGCTCCAAAACAAAGTAAATATATAATGTGTAGATGAAAAACCAAACAAAATCGGAGAATTTAATAACTTTTTTTTATCAATCTTTCATGAGAAAAAGAATAAAGAAAAATACTAAAAAACTTGAAAGTAAATCATAAAAAAACCCTGACCAGCCAATAAAGAAAAGAAACACATTCAAAGTACATTTTTAAATTCATGTTTTATTATTAAATTTTTTTGTTTGATTTTTATTCTTAAATTTATTCTTATTTCTATTCTTTGCAAAATTAGAGATGAAGTGTTTTGGCAGAATTCAATAGGGATTGATACAAAGTTTTGGCCTGTTTCTTGAAACCAATGTGACTGTCTGTTTATTTAATTGAGAGGCTTAAACCAAAAGGCTATAATAATGATATTTGATTTTAACATTTGATAAAAGAAATATGAATAAAAAGCTGTTTACAAAGTGTTAATAGATGGAAAAAGAGAAAAAATTGTGTGTTGGTTGCTCTTGATAAAAATTGTGTCCTTATCAGAAATGTAATGATAGTAAAAAACAGTATAAAATGGTGGGATTAATAGAAATTGGTGAAACATTATAATGAAAACTTTATTCATATATTATTAATATATTAATTGTATCTTCTACAAGAGATATATTTAAAGATGTTAGAATTTGCTGCTTAGTGTTTGTTTATGATTGTTCAATTTGTATGCACACACAAATAAGTATTAAAAGATATTTCTTAAATGGTCATCAGCTTTAGTAGAGAACTAGTTTGTAAATTTTTAGTGATTTTAATGCATGGTTAATGATTAGTTTGTCTAATATGATGACTCTTCCTAACATCTTGAATGGAACTTTAAATGACTGAATTTTTCTGCTTGTTTTAATTTATCCAATAATATGCTTATAATTTATTTGGCATGGGAATGATTTCCTATCCTCAATAATACTGGTGTCTTTCTTTTTATATTTTATATAAAAACTCAAGACATATAAGAAACAAATTAATTTTTCCTTTCATCTTAATTTTCTTGTTTTTTTTATCCCTATAGTTTATCTCTTCTTCCTTCTCCTCTCTTTCCTCCGACTCTTTTGTTTACAGCAGCAAAAATAATATCTAAATCAACCATAAATTCAAATATTGCATTACAAATTTTTCTTGATAGACATTTTTAATGGATGATAGAAAAAAAAGTCCACTTGGCTAAAATAGTAAAAGTGCCATTAGTATATAAGACAAACAGCAACTAATGTCATTTAGGATTGTCTGAATTGCTATTGGTACTATAATTTTCTTTTCTTGTTTTATTTCATAATCTTAAACACCATTGAAAAATATGAATTGGTGAAAATGATGAGATCAAAAAGTTACAGTAGCAAATTTGTAATGAAGGGATCTCAATATTTGTTATTGATTGATTCAATGTAAAGAGAAATATATTTTAATACATAGTGTACATTGTAAAATTTTAATGGTTATGCTTTAGGTATATGATTATAAAATGTGATAATAGAATAATTTGCCAATATATTTATGTATCTTCAAAAGTTAATTACATAAAATTATACTATACTTAGCTAACTTTGGCTACTTATGAGTAAATTTAAAAAGTACACCAAGAAGTCACATGTAGTAAAATTCAAAATTTAGTAGCATTGAGCTTGCAATGGTTACTAAGTTTGCTATTTTGCAGCTCAATCCAACAACTCTGAATGATGGATGGTATCTTTTTTGTGAACACTAGTACTCTAAACTTTCCAGGATCCCTTAATTGGGTTATTACTACAGTTGATTTTCCCTTTTTAATTTTTGTAACAAAGAGTTCAACATTACACATAAGTTTTCTGAGTCAAAATCTTGAAATCTCACCTAGTTCAATGGTCTAGGTTTAGCTCAGAGAAAACAGAGATAATTCCTGACCCAGGTAATTTGGGCACAAAAAATTAAAAGCTGAATATTGAACTTCCTTTATTAAACACTGAGATGGTTGCAAATGACAGTTTCTCTTCTACTTTCTCCATGATAAAACAACAATAAATCCATAATTTCTCATATATATCAATCTGTATGAAATGCAATAACACAAATTCAGAAATTCTTTGCAGATACTTTTCGAGAAAGTATACACACAAGTGGAATTATTTATAGAAATAACCTGATATTTGTGATATATAATACAGTCATCTACTCATCTTGATTAAATATTTTTGTATCCAGGAAGGGAGTCATTGCATGGAATTATTAAGCAACAGAACGCTTCCATTGATAGATTCTATTTTACCATTTAATGACGGATTTTTGATATTTGCCTAAATCAAGTACACAAGATTATGGCCTTATTCATTTTCAGTTTTGTCATCATGACACTCACAAAAGAAGTGAAAGCATGATACACACACACACACACACACACACACACACACACACACACACACACACACACACACACACATATATATATATATATATATATATATATATATATATATATATACTGGCTTTGGGTAGCCATCCTTTCTTTTTATGTATGTTTCATTAGAGATAACTGACAAAGACTATCTTGCAAGTATTTTTTTAGTGTTTTTTTGTGTACATACAAGTGAAAACTTTTGTTTTATTGATCTAAACACTTTGTCAGAAACAGATTTCACAGACACTCACACATAGACACACACACACACACACACACACATACAATTACATATACATGTTAGTTTTTTGTTTATATATATATATATATATGCCTGTATGTGTGTATATATATATATATATATATATATATATATATATATATATTCTTGTATATATACTACAAGTTGTCTATCACATCTCATATATCATGACAACGTCCAGCTGATTTTTTCCCCAGTTGTTTTTTATTTTTGGACATGTACTGCCAACTGTCTAAAAGAATGTTCATGACCCTTAGGCTTCTTTTGATGATGTCCTTATGTCAAAGTTTTGGTCAACACACACACACACACACACACACACACACACACACACACACACACACACACACACACATATATATATATATATATATCATTAATCCCCATGTTCTAGAAAATTGAAACTTTATAACCAAAAATATGAATCTGCAGAAGTCCAAAAATAATTACGTTCCTCATACTAATATAATTTTATTTTTGGTTATACAGGTGCTGAAAGTTTAATCTTCTAAATTAACGAAAAGGTAAAGCTTTTGATAACACACACACATACACACATGTATATATATATATATATATATATATATATATATATAGGCAGTAGATTGTCTTGTAGGCATATTTGATTGAAAATAGCAGATGAGGATTTAGTGTTTAGCTTCTAATTCAGCATTTCTTTTTAGCAAACAAGATGTCGCAATTTTGGTTGCAGACAATTTAAGAACTGTCCATAGTCTCTATTATTGTAGTCTGAATATGGGTACTTTTGACCATCTTTGGTTATTTTCAAAGACATCAGTGTTCTTGTCTTGAAGAGTGCTGCATTGATTCTGTGTTCAAAGAATTTTTAGGTGGGCATGATGTCATGTGTGGATGTGTAGGCCAATTAGCACTTGTTTGAAGTGTTGAGATTGCAGTTTAGAACAAATCATAAGTTCACAGCAAGTGTGAGTTTTAATTAGATTGATTTTCCCAGGTTTAGGAGCAAAATGATCTCTACTTAGATATAACCATCAAGATTATATTACAAAAATGACAGATATATTAAGAAAATTAACCTGATTAAAACCTTCTCTTACTGTGCACTTATAGTTTATTCCGAGAGTAAATTAAAAATGGAACATAAGAAAGTCACTGATATCTTCCTTTCTAATGATTGTCCAAAAAGGGTTATTCTGAATATGATTAAATTTTAAATTTCTAAATTCAATCATATCAAAACGTTTGGAACCACAAAATGATTGATTTATAGCAAGATACCAGTTAAAATTTTGCTGAAAAAATCTCATTGAAGTGTTTTTATTCTATTTTAGTATAAATAAGTTTTTTTTGTACTAGGAATGCATTCCCACTTTTTTTTTTAATGAGGATATCATCCTTACCTCATCAGCAAGTTTAGTCATATTCTATTTTTAATGGCAGAACAAGGTAGGTTGAACCATCCAAAGATTAAAGATGACAATTGCGCAATACATACCCAGTTCCACACAGAAACACACACAAGTTAGTCAATCTGAGCATTTACAGGTCCTGAAGTTTAACATTGGTGATCATTTAATAAACATAAAAACTTCTTGTGAGCAATATTCAGGTGAGTGTTTCTTTGTTTTGCTCGGGACCTGGTCAAAAAACCCATCATAACACCCTAGAAGCTGTTGTAGTTACTATGCAGAGACTGATTCTGTGTAGATTGAGAGAATTCCCCCATGAATTAGTTATTGAGGCATTTGTCACTTTGACTTCATTTTTTTTCTCTTTTTTTGAGATCACTCTCCACAGTATTTTCATTGCCTATTTCTTATTTACTGATGCTTTTTATTTAGCAGAGAGCCACACCCATCCAACATTTGATGTCAGTTTAATTATTATCATTATTATTATTATTATTGTTGTTGTTGTTGTTCTTCTTCTTCTTCTTCTTCTTCTTCTGTTGCTGCTGCTGCTGCTCCTTCACAGTATAGGTTTGATATTTCAGTTCTGTTTATGGATTAAATAAAGGGTTCAGTTCAAAGTTCTATGTAGGCTACCAGTTCAACAAGAAACACCTGAGGAAGGCCAAAGGATGTGTCAGCCAAAACATTGTAAATATAACAATACCATTGAAACAACTGGTTAATTCTTTGAGAACACAAAAAGTTGCAAAAAGTATTGAGCATGAGCTGGTCCGAAATAGAATAAAACAATTGCCACTGAAGGAAACATCAATTACACTTTAAAATCTCAAGCAAAATTGCCTCATTCCTGGAAAGAACATCACTGATTGAAGACAGAACTTGGATCCAACAATATCTGGACAAATCTTCCCAACAGGAATTTCATGAAGTCCAGTTTCACCAAATTATGAAAGTGGAAAAGATGAAAACCTGAGATATGAAAGACCAAGCCAAGTGAAAGCACCAGTGAAAGCCATTGTGAACATCAGTAAGTATCAGTTAACAACCTTTGAAAAGTCTGTGCTAAATAAGGGTCTCAAGTTTGCCATGACCATCAAGCGGATCCTATACTTAAATTTGATTGCCCCAATCAAGGAGCCGGTCTTGAAAATTCCAAAAGCCCTGGCAGATGAGCTAAGATGGAAAGTGAGGCAAACATTAGAGAAATCAAAGCCTCCAAAATCAAATGTCTCAAAGAAAGAAAGACTGACCTTCAAATCATTACAGAGTGATGAAAATTTCATAATCTTACCAGCAAACAAATGCAATGCTATTATGGTGATGGATTAGGTGGAATACTCCAGCAAATTGGCAGAACAGAATAGGTTCAATCCCAACTACAAGTAAAGAACCTAGAAGATGGAAAGGAAGCTGTCACAGATCCTTTGTAAGAACAAAGATCTCGTACCACAAATGAAATACAGACAACTAACATGTAATAACTATTACAGCAAGCTACCAAACATATATGACCTTCCTAAGATTCATATAGATGGTATTTCATTAAGATCCATTGTTCTGCATGTCACCCACTGAGCACATTGCTTATAGAGATAGTCACCCTACAAATGAGTAAGTCCTCTATATTTGTTAAAAACTCTGTCTTCTTCATGAAAAAAATCATTAAGGCCTCTATTTACTCTAAACAGTCTAAATATAGAGAGTCTATTTATGAGAGTACCTAATAATGAGACACTAACAAAGGCACAAGATAAGATGGCTGCAGATCCCTTGAAGGAAGAACCCACTTGCATCCCAATACATAATATATGAAATGTTGACTTTCTGTGGGGAAACGACTTGCTTCAGAATGGGGTCTGATAGACACCAACAAGAAGGACTGGTTATACGATTACTGTAGTCCCCAGTATTGGTCAATGTGTACATGGCATACTTTGAAGAAATGGCATTAAGATCTACATCACTATAGGTATCAGTGTGGCTTAGATATGTAGATGATACATTCATTCTCTAGCCTCATTAGGAAGATGTTCAAACACTACTGGATCACGTGAACTCAATCTGACCATATATACAGTTCACTATTGAAAAAGAACAAGACAACAGATTATCCTTCTTAGATGTATTAATAACTTGCAAAGAGCAAAGATTCAGATCATCTGTGTATCAAAAGCCATTTTTCACCTGACAGTACCTCAACTTTAACTCCCACCATCTATATAATGTAAAAAAATGAATCATTCATTGTCTACAACATCAAACAAAAGACATTTATAGTGATAGCGATGCATATCAAGAAGAAATGAAGACAACCTCCATCACAACAACTACCCAGAGGGATTAACATCAGCACCAATAAATCTGAATCATACAACATTATAGGAAAACTCACCACAGTCTGTCTGCCCTATGTCAAAGGCCTAACTAAAAATATGTAGTCCATATGATATCAGGATAATATCCAGGAGTGGATCGACTCTTTGAAAATATCTCTTCCAAGTCAAGCTCCCATCAGAATACAACATGACAAAGAATTGCCTGTACTCCATCCCATGCAGTTGTGGTAAAGTATACAAATGTGAGATATGTCGCTCAGTAAAAGTAAGACTAGAGGAACATCAAAAAGCAGGAGTACAAAGCAAAATAGAAAATTCAGGTGTGATCATATATTGAAAGAAAAGAGAAACCATCTGCCCTTATGGAATGAAATTAAGATAATAGATTGGGAAGAACATTGGAGAATAAAATGTTTTAAAAAAGCAGCACATAGGTTGGGCTACAGTGACTTTTTGAGCCGATCAAGTATAGAGATCAATACAAAATAGGAATCAATAATCAAACAAGCTAGAGAGAAAAAAATGCAATATAAGTATAGTTAAAAAATCCTATATAAAAGTAATTAGTAGTAATTCATAGTATTGATAAAAACACTTGGCTTATAAATCCCCTAAATTCATTGTGAATTGTCTAGTGGGACATGAAGTATAACGGATATAGGCATTTTGGTTAATGAACTTCCAAGTGAAATCACCTGGAGGTTGCAGGTTCTGACTACAAGTAAAAATAACAAGGAATAACTTAACACTTGTACCTGGTTATGGTTAATGGAATTAAAACAATCTAACCCCATAGATTAAATAAAGGGTTCAGTTCAAAGTTTTGTGTCGGCTTATGAGTTCAACAAGAAATACCTGAACAAGGCCAAAGGACACATCAACCAAAACAACATGAATATAGCAATAAAGAGGAAGACAATATTCCAAATACACTAAATAAAAAAAACTTATCAAGCTTCATCCCAAAAATTTAGACAAATAATTTCTGTTCTTTCTCTTATCATTTGGTCAATGAAGACATAATATTTCATTGTATAAGAATTTATTCTGTTTACATGTATCAATTACTTCATTTCTACCTGCATATTTTGATTAAGAAAGATGGATTTGATGAGGGGCAGAAAATGAATGTGTAACCAGACTCTTAAGAATAATATCATTATTGAAATAAAAGTATCTACAGAATGGTTCATGTAGATTCTATCAAGAACTGTTAAAATGACAAAGTTCATAAGTACCTCAATAAAATAATCAAAAAGTAACGATTCTACTGAAAAAGAGGACTCCCTATGTTGTAATCATCTCAAAGTCAAGATGCCTGGCAATTGGACAATGCAGGAGACTTCATGCATACATAATCTCTCTCTCTCTCTCTGTGTGTAAATATATATATATATATATATATATATAGAGAGAGAGAGAGATAGATAGAGAGAGATTAATATCTATCATATACACTGATTTCAGATGGAAATAGATTAAGAACAAAAACATCTCTAAAGAACATACTTGTAGATTGTAATCATCATTGCATCAGTTTTTTTTTTCCAGTTCACTTCAGAACTCAACCCTTTCCAAGGTTTATAAAACATAAGGAGTAATAAGCCTTTCTTGTCAGTACTGGCTCTTTATATGTTGGCATAAGGATTTGACTTTAATGCTGTCTTTCTCCTAAATTAAAACTAAACAAGTTGTCTAAAAACTAAACTAAAACTAAAAATTCAAGACGACTCTATCATTTTACTCATTCCTGGAGGAAATAAAAATGGATTCCTACTTTCCCATTTGTGTAACATAAATGCAAACAGTCTTGGTTGGTATTTGAACTTTCTGTGACAATAACTGTTATACCACTAGTATGTCTATACTTATAGGTGATCAGTATTACCAATATATATATATATATATATATATATATATATATATAATTCCTGAGCTGACGTATATTACTGAAATGGCTGAGTGGTTTAGTTTGGTTTTTTTTTTTTTATTTAATGTCATATCAACCTTTGTGGGTTATTTAATGCCAAAGCTATCCTTTCTAGAAGAACTACAGTAATGCTATTTAACCCATAATTGGGAAACAAGTGGTTGATTCTATTATTAGTCCAATGTTTATTTATATCATGCTTAAATATTACTACCTTTAAAAAATACAAAAATGAATAAATAAAAATAATTGGTAAACAAGATGTTCTCTTGTGACATTTTTTTAATTATCAAGGATAATAGGCGTTTTCCCAAAAATTTTCACTAGTCATCTATTCTGTAAGTACTTATAAAAATCTCCTGAAATACAATTATTCATTTTTACTGCTATATTCTCTCATATTTTCAGGAAAAGTAAATATGATGGAAAGAATTAATAAAGTAAGTAAAAAAAAATGCTAACCTTTTGGTCTCCTGTGTCTGAAAGGTAAACCTCCAAAGTCCCGGAAACCACTGTATACCAGTTTGTTCCAATGTCACCTTGCCGAAATACTAGAAATTAAAATAAGCAGAAAAACAGATTTAAGCTCAGAGCTACAAAAAAAAAAAAAAAAAAAAATTTAGAATAGACAATAGAAATGTATTTAGATATACAATGTTCAGTTATATTAAAACTTAAATTTATGTTTTTAAAAGATGTCATAAAAATTTTTTAAAAATTAATGAGAAAATATAGTTTAGGTAAGAGATACAAAGAATAAAAGTCAAAAGAAAATAAAAAAAATAACAAAATAAAATAATAAAAGCCAAGAGTGTTCAAAAGATATCAATATGTATAAAACTGTGTTCAGTATATATATATATATATATATATATAGTCATCCACAGACAGACTGTTTCGTTCTATCAGAACTTTTCAGTGTGGCTAGACATGCAGGACGCTTGAAGCCGGGATCGAAACCCGTCCAACTTTACATTAGACAGTGTTTAAGACCACTCGTCCACCAAGCGGACCACGTTGGCTAAGGGAATTTTAAGGTATTTTTATTTTTAGAAACAGCAGCAGCAGCAGCCTTTGTTTACATTTTTTTATACCCTATCGGCTACCAGAGAGCTCAATTCTTTCGAAGAGCTTTGCATTACGCTAGTGGCGGCCGGCAATTCATTCGCCAGAGAGCTCAACCCCCATGGTACTGAAATGGCTGAGTGGTTAAATACTATGTTTAGCGTAAAGTAAGGTGGGTTTCAATCCCAGCTTGAAGCGTCCTGTGTGTCTAGCCACATTGAAGAGTTGTAATACAATGAAATAGTCTGTCTGTGGATGACAATATATATATATGGCAACAGAAATAAAGAAAAAACATGTTTAAGATGTATAATTGTATTGAAATGCATTTAAGAAATAAATTGCTAAACTTTGGAGTTATAAAATATCAATCATAAGGAAAAATAATATTTTAGTCATAAAATATTGATATAGAAATAGAAATATCTTAAAATCATTTCTTTGCACATATAAAACTTTGATTTGAATCAAGTTTTGAATTAAAAGATCATTCTTTAAGAAAAATTATTTGTACAGAAATGACATTAAATGTTGTTGAAGTGTAAATCTATAAAAGATCTGCCTTGATCTAATTAATATCCAATAATTAAGATGGAAAACTGATAAATTCCTGTTTAGCAAAAATCATTTTTCGATATAATACTTACTTCGATATAATACTTTCATGCAAACTTTTATATAAATGTATACTAAACACTTTATTTATGTCAGTTCATCAACATGTACTTTTTCAGGCATACACATATGATAGTGCAAATACAAACAAAAGAAAGCACACACACACACACACACACACACACACACACACACACACACACACACACACACACACACACACCATCTTCTCAGATGATTACACATAAGTATATATACACATACACATATGCGCTTACACACACACACACACACACACACGCATACACATACACACACACACGTATATATATACATATATATATATATATATATATATATATATATATATGCATATTTGATTGAACATTATAGACATTTTTTGTCTACATGTTTTTTTTGTCAATCTTTTTGAGTTGTATCAATCTTATGATATTTGGCGGGAATTGGTTATAAACCTTCCATAATTAGTTATTTCCCAAGTACTTTCTGCCCAACCTTGAGCTATCATCAGGGGAGGATGTATTACCAAAGTGATGTGACTTTTGTAAGTGATATGGCAACTCAAAAAGATTAACAAAAAAATATGTAGCAAAAAAATGTCTATAATGTTCAATCAAATATGTATTAATGAAGAAATGCAGACAATATATATATATATATATATATATATATATATATATATATATATTATCTTAAAAGGCAGATATAGGATATGTTTTTATCATAAACATGTCTATACACTTGTATATACAATTTTAATCATACATAAACATAATATATAAACTAGCTTAAAATATCAATGTAGTTGTCTTCTTTATTCATTATTCTAAAGTTACCAACTTTGGTATTCATAAATATTAGGCTCAGGGGAAGGTTGTAATATATACAAATGAATATTTCTCTGGAGGAAACAGAATTTCTAACAATAAAATGAAGGATCAGTTGTAAGACATGTTCTGATAAAACAAAACTAATTGTACAGAATTTGAATACCCAAACTTCAAAAGAAGAAATTTAATTGTCTTACTAAAATAATTATTCATACTAAATAGAATATTACAAATTAAGTTTATTCATAGTTTATAAAACTAGACATGTTAAATAATTACATAATTTTGTTTATCTATGACTCACAGTCAAATAATAAACAAAAATGATTAAATCTCATAAATACATGAAGAAAAAATTCTGTAAAAAATACTCTGAGAATTTTCAAAAAACCAAAGTAACATCTTAAGATGATATAAAAGACATAATTTGTAAATCTTTTTTCTGTATGTGAATTCATATTTTATACTAATTTTTACTGTTTGTAACTATTTGGTATAAATTTTTAATTGAAAAAATGACTGTAAAATAACCAGTTGAGATCTAAGAGGGTACATGATCAAAAGAGTCCATGTTGGACATTTTTGTTCAAAAGCTATTTTTGCAAATATTTTACCAAAAATTTGTTCTTTTTTTAGTAAATCAAAATATTGTCCCATATAAATCTGTTATATATATTTTTTGGAGTAATTCTTTTTTAGAAATTATTCTTCCTAAAATGTATCAAAAATTTAAAACCTCCAAAAATATGCATATATAACATTGATCACATTAGATATTCATTGTCAGACATACACACTCATATACACTCAAATAACATATATATATATATATATATATATATATATATATATATATATATATATATATATATATATATATTCTTCACATACACAAACCTAATATCTACTTTTCTTCATTTTGGGTAGAATTCTTTTTTCGTTAAATATGGGGTTGATTTCTTTGTAGCAAGGAATTTTGGAGATAAGGTGTAAAATTTTTGGAAACAATTCCACTTTGATGAAGCAATAAATTCCCTTCTAATCTGAATCATTTGATCATAACTTTTTTTGTTCAACAATTGAAAAAATAGATTAAGTTCCTGACAAAAAAGGTACATTATATCTGACTGTTGGAAAGGAGGCTCTAATCTTGAAAAGGAATTCAAAAAGTTATAAAAAAGGCAACAATTCAACAATTTAAAAAATTCACACACACACACACACACACACACACACACACACACACACACACACACACACACACACACACACACACACACACTAAAACTGGAAGAAAACTAACTATGGTTGAGTTTTCTTCCAATTATAGTATATACACTCTGTATGTGAGTTTTCTTGTATATGTCTTCAAAAGCATATATGATAATAACCATACATCAAGCACTTCCATAGATTTATATGAAATCCCTGATATATTCTATATATGAATATTCCACATCCACGATCTTTTAGGCTCCAACTGGATATCACTGATATTAATGATATATATATATATATATATTATATATCTGTAACATAAATGGAAGAAAACTCAACGGATAGTTACCACGTCATTATAAATTTATTTCGATGAGTCAATGCCTTGCCTCTTCAGATGGTGTACAAATTTTTAAAGAGAATCAACAAATATTGTTATATATATAAAAAACAAATAAAAAACCAAAACAAAGAAGAGAAAAAAATAAACAAGTGAATTAAGTAAAGGAAAAAAAGTATAGATATATGGCTGCCAGACCACCACCAATGCCAACAGGTACATTTTCAGAGTGAATCCTCTTCAGCTAAATCACTGTTCCTTTGTCTCAGATTTAATCTCAGTGTTGTGTTTTAATTTGTCTCCTATTTTGTTTTATTCTTTTTATCTATTTCCCACATGCCAACTGAGGGGTTCCCTAACTACTTATCCGATTTGACCTGTTTCTCTTTAAGCATTTTTTGTTATTTTGGGAGCGTTAAGAGTTCCTGATTTCTGACACTAACATATTACCCCTCTTATGAGTCTTTCACTAGGTATGTATCAATATTTTTTAGAAACCTTACAAAAATTAAAATAAAAGCTAAAAAATAAAATATAAAAAAAATTTTTTTAAATTTCCCCCACTCTTGATAATTCAAAATTTCCCCCACTCTTAATAATTCAAGATTTCAGGTCTATTTTTTACTTCTAATGAAGAACTGCTCAGCCCATTTAATAACTATTCATATTACTTTGTTAACTAATATTCACCCAATTTATACATCATAGTCCTCATATTCCAATAGTGCTACTTTCTGTCTACTATCTTTCTTTCTACTGCTATCATGTTAATTTAAACCTATTCTTGTGTCAGCATTTGAATATTAGTTTATTTTGTTTGTTTAATAGCTGTCTAGGGTCTTTAAAATTGATCATACTAATTTTGTCTTCCTGGCATAGCTTACATTTATTATTGAAGCTATTTGCTGTCAAAGATTTTCAAATGATTTCCCACTTTATTTCAGGGGCTAGTCCACATTCTTTTAATCCTCAAAAATATTTTGATAAGCAAATTTGATTCCTAAGTAGTGAATTAATGAAGGAATGTCTATGATTATACAATGTTTGTTTCCAGTTTCCAATGTATACCCAATCTTCATTATTTTTATGCTAGCTTGATATACTGCATTTTTGGAATTACATCTTCTATCCATAGGGCATTCAACTTTTTTCTTACAATTACAAGGTAATATATGTGCCCTCTTATTATCCATATGTAAGTATCCCTTTTCAATAGCTACAACACTGAGGAGTAGGGGAGGGCGCTACTCCTTTCCCTGGATTGCTCTACTTTACCCTTGATACATACCTTATATTGCTGAGTGTTAAGCAAGGAGGTATCAAATACCATTCTTAAAGTCTTTGGTATGATATGACCTGGGATTGAACCCCAGTCTCCTCGACCATTGGCAAACATTCTACCCACTGGGCCAATGAGTAACTAATTTTTACAGAATTTCTATTGAAAATTTTGCATAGTGGGTTGTCTTTATTGAAGTGCTCATCTAAAAGGTTCAAGAAGTACCTTCCTATGTTAATGATAGACAGTTTACTGAAAGGGGGGAGTAAAACCAAATTATCTTTCTAGTTCTGTTCTTATATTTTCTATTTGAATCATCATTATTGTCCACCTATCTTATTAAAAATACCACTTCTATTACAGCTGTTTCTATTAACATAAACCTTTCAATCCCAACTGTAATACAACGCATTAACAACTGCATGGGGATACAAATATACAGGTGACTCTGTTGTTCAGGTATGAACGCTTATTAACTTTTGGACTTTCTTGACACAAAGGAGAGAGATACAATTCTTAAAAGTCTTTTGTATCGAACGATGCTAACAAAACTCACAACTGCCTGGTTGGACCCCAACTTCTCAACACCATAGTCCTAACTCAACTTCTCAACACCATGGTCTTAACTCAACCTTTCAACATCATCGTCTTAACTCAACCTCTCAACATCATGGTCTTAACTCAACCTCTCAACATCATGGTCTTAACTCAACTTCTCAACACCATGGTCTTAACTCAACTTCTCAACACCATGGTCTTAACTCAACTTCTCAACACCATGGTCTTAACTCAACCTCTCAACACCATGGTCTTAACTCAACCTCTTAACACCATGGTCTTAACTCAACCTCTTAACACCATGGTCTTAACTCAACTTCTCAACACCATGGTCTTAACTCAACTTCTCAACACCATGGTCTTAACTCAACTTCTCAACACCATGGTCTTAACTCAACCTCTCAACACCATGGTCTTAACTCAACCTCTCAACACCATGGTCTTAACTCAACTTCTCAACAGCACGGTCTTAACTCAACTTCTCAACACCATGGTCTTAACTCAACCTCTCAACACCATGGTCTTAACTCAACTTCTCAACACCATGGTCTTAACTCAACCTCTTAACACCATGGTCTTAACTCAACTTCTCAACACCACGGTCTTAACTCAACTTCCCAACACCACGGTCTTAACTCAACCTCTTAACACTATGGTCTTAACTCAACTTCTCAACACCATGGTCTTAACTCAACCTCTTAACACCATGGTCTTAACTCAACTTCTCAAAACCACGGTCTTAACTCAACCTCTTAACACCATGGTCTTAACTCAACTTCTCAACACTATGGTCTTAACTCAACCTCTCAACATCATGGTCCTAATTCAACTTCTCAACATCATGGTCTTAACTCAACCTCTCAAAACCATGGTCTTAACTCAACCTCTTAACACCATGGTCTTAACTCAACCTCTTAACACCATGGTCTTAACTCAACCTCTTAACACCATGGTCTTAACTCAACTTCTCAACACCATGGTCTTAACTCAACCTCTCAACATCATGGTCCTAACTCAACTTCTCAACATCATGGTCTTAACTCAACTTCCCAACACCACGGTCTTAACTCAACCTCTTAACACCATGGTCTTAACTCAACTTCTCTACATCATGGTCTTAACTCAATCTCTTAACACCAAGGTCTTAACTCAACCTCTCAAAACCATGGTCTTAACTCAACCTCTTAACACCATGGTCTTAACTCAACTTCTCAACACCACGGTCTTAACTCAACCTCTTAACACCATGGTCTTAACTCAACTTCTCAACACCATGGTCTTAACTCAACTTCTCAACATCATGGTCCTAACTCAACTTCTCAACATCATGGTCTTAACTCAACTTCCCAACACCAAGGTCTTAACTCAACCTCTTAACACCATGGTCTTAACTCAACTTCTCTACATCATGGTCTTAACTCAACTTCTCAACACCACGGTCTTAACTCAACGTCTTAACACCATGGTCTTAACTCAACCTCTCAACATCATGGTCTTAACTCAACTTCTCAACATCATGGTCTTAACTCAACTTCTCAACTGTCTGCCTTAATGGCAGACAACCCAGCTGTCTGTCCACATGGCCCAAAGTCAACTTTCCAACTCTAAACTCCATGGTAGAGAAGTCAATTCTCTATGCCACAATAGCAGAGACAAAATTGTCTCCTGCCTGGCCCACAGTCAACTCCAAATTGACTTTTTTCAAAATCTTCAAATTCTCGGGACCATCGCTTCCGGGCATGACATCATTCACACTCCAGCCTCTTTTCATATTTGGGGTTTATTATGACAATTGTGATTGTTATATCCTTTGTGCACAAGCGTAAACTGTACCCAATGTCTATGCACCTGAACTAAGAGCCTAATCATTCAAAGCCCAACCAAACTGGATGATAAAATATAATTAACAAAAAATGATTAATATAAAAAAAATCATTCCCTAATTATATAACTCTCCTTTCCTCCCCACAAAATAAAATCATTTTATTATAGATAACAAATATTTTTGTAAATTATTGTATCGCTCTTCCTCATGTTGACTTGATCAACAAAATTACAGTAACAACAATAATAACAATTAGAATATAAAAAATAGCACAACAAATCATTCAACAGTCCGAAAACTCAAAGTCAGTAAAAAAAAGTGTTCGTATCATCCTTCATTTTCTTTTTTTTTTTTTTTGTGTTTGTTTACTTAATCAATTGGCATGTACATTTTTTTTGGTCTTTATTTTTTCTTTTTTTCATGGATCAATTGCTCATTATCTGTCTTTTTCTCTTTTTGCTTTACTTCTACATCCGTAACTTATTACTTCTAATCTTTTATCTGCTTCTCTCTGTCTTTACCTTAATATAGTAACTATGGGTTTGTGTACCCCTGTTTATTCAATTTCTAACAAGTATTTCCACAACAAACAATTTAAAACCAAATCTATAAATTTTTTGGTACATCAACATGATACCTCAAGATTTTGCTCGCATACTTTTTAATCTCCCATCCCCTGTTTCAAAATATCCTCTTCAACACAATGATCTGGCCTCCTACCAAACCCAAAAATTCTCAACCCCATTCCAAGGGGACCTTCACGACCAGATCTAGCCACTAACCAGTACTTCAAATAAAATTCTCAAACCCATTCTTAGGGGAATTCACAAAACGCTTTCAATTTCCACAACAAACCCATCTTACAGTCCTAACTACAGATCCAAAGGTATATGAGCATTCTCCAGACACATATATCATTGATGCCCCGGAATCCTTCAAGAGCTCGGATTAAAATCCCAATATCAAATTACTCCTCAAGTTACTACAAAATTTCATTCACAAAAATTTTGTTTACTTTCAAATTCATTCATAAAGATTAAAATTCAAAACCCATTATGACCCGCCAATCATCTCAACATAGGGACAGAATATCTGTCCACAAGGGCCATCTTTCTTTCTTCTCTTTTCACAGCAACCTGCTTGTATGTTTCCCTCTTTTTTCTCTCTACCTTACTTCCTTTCTACATTACATATAGTAGTTTTCATATTTCAATGCTTTATATGTAGGGTTCAATCATTTTCTTTGTTTTTTTTTCAAAAATTATTTCCATTTTATGTAATTAAATAATTATATCGGCACAAACCTCTCAACTTAAAAACAACAGAGAAGACAAAATTTGTACAAAGAGCAAATACCTTTTTTCTTTTTTTTTCTTTTCTGCCTTCTTCTCAATTCTTTTTGTTCTAATTTTCTTTCTTGTCTTTGGAGTTGAGTTTTTTCTTTCTTTCCATACTAGTTTCTTCTTTTCTCTGCTCTTGGGGTGCCGCATTTTTTTTTCTTGTCTTTGGAGTTGAGGTTTTTTTTTCTGTTGTTTCCTTCCTCGTTCTGGGGTAGCACAGATTTTGGGGTTTTTTTTCTTCGGATTTGAGTTGTTTCTTAATGTTTCTTTTATGCTCTCTCTCTCTCACCTGCAACAATAGTCGCCCAAATCGATTTCTATGATTGTTGGTCGCTTCTAATAGTCTAAAGTACAGTGGATAACCCAAGTTCAAAATCAATCTATGCCTTCCTTTTTTTTTATCTTCTTACAAAGGTATAGCAAGCCACTGCACACCAAATACATTCATGTTATATACTCACAACCATAATGATATCAATAACAACAGTACATATACATATGCTAACACACAATACAAATACAAATACAGATACAAATACTCAGGCGACTCCATTGTTTAGGTACGAACGTTTATTAACTTCTGGACTTTCTTCGACATGAGGAGAGAGACGTAATTCTTAAAAGTCTTTTGTATCATACGATGCTAACAAAACTACCAACTGCCTGGTTGGACCCCAACTTCTCAACACAACTTCTCAACCATCTACCTCAATGGCAGACAACACAGCTGTCTGTCCACATGGCCCAAAGTCAACTTTCCAACTCTCGACTCCATGGCAGAAAACTCAACTCTCTATACCACAATGGCAGAGACAAAATTGTCTCCAGCCTGGCTCACAGTCAACTCCAAACTGACTCTTTTTCAAAATCTTCAAATTCTCAGGATCATTGCTTCTGGGCATGACATCATTCACACTCCAGCCCCATTTCCTTTATTTATTTTATTATGACAGTTGTGTTTGTTATATCCTTTGTGAGCGTAAACTATACCCAATATCTATGCACCTAAACTAATGTTGTATTTTGGCCTTTGACCCATCCAAAAATGCCATTCCAAGGTGATGCACCGGAAGGAAGTGACACATTCTAATGGCAGTTATGAGAGGAAATCGCATGGGCGGAAATTGGCAGATGAAATGGGACGAGGTAAAAAATTCCCATGGTACACTCATAGACTGATGCACCAGAAGAGAGTGACCTGTGAACTGCATGACAGTTATTTCCGCTTGATGACGATCAAACATGCGATTTCAAAGATTGAGTGAGTGATCGAGTGGGCGTTGAACTATTATATAACTCAGTCAAGACAGTTGCAGTTACAGTTGGAGACGGAGTTATAGATGAGATGTAGTAGGGAAAGCCACACCCGGCCAAGGGGACCCTCGGGAACCCTAATGGAGTTTGTGGACCAGAGAAGTTGCTGATAAGATGCAGTAAAGAAAGCCATCATCCAGCAGAGAGCTGGGCCACTCGGCCTCCGGTTGAGCATCAGGAGAACAAGAAAGACACAACGCTGATGGCCATAAGAGAAGGGGTCAAAATATTAAGTTTCTGTTCGGTCTCCAACTCCCTCTCACACGCAAACCTTGAGTAACCCTTTTCGAACCCTTACAATAAAGTGAGAGGTATATATTTATAAAGAAGTCTTCCTGTGTCTTTATTATTGTGTTGTTATAATGCTGAAGATGACGATATAACACTAAGAGCTGAGTAGTCCAAAGCCCAACCAAACTGAATGATAAAATATAATTAACGAAAAATGATTAATATAAAAAAATCATTCCCTAATTATATGACATTCTAGTTTATTCTGGAATCCACTTTTTTTGATAGTTACATTATATGCCTCCTTATTTTCTTCAAATATTTTTGCTCAGGACAATAGCTTATTTATCCTAAGATTAACAGCATTAGGTATTTGTTTTAATATCAATCCGGGATAGTTGGCATTAGCATTTATGTTGGTAGGTGTGTGATTGTTCTTGATAAATGGTTTGAATGCGTTATTCTCTAAATTAAATGTAACATCTACGAAATTTATTATTTTTGGAGGTTATTTCAATTTTTAACCCCAGTAGCCTGAATACCCTAATGAATTTTTTTTATGTATTCTTGACATTTTGGGGCCCTCATCTCTATGTAGACCTATTTGCTTCAAGTCTGCTATATGGGCTGAGTTGTATGTGCCTTTGGGCATGTCAAAGTTATATAATTCTTTGGGCATGTCAAAGTTATATAATTCATATTTAAATGCCGCCATAAAAATAGATTTAACTTATATGAAAAAGGTTATTATTATTATTATTATTAGTAGTAGTAGTAATGATGATGATGATGATTATGAATTCGCTATATTTATAATAATAGATGCTTTTAATTGTTAATAATAAAATTATAAATAATCAATGATCATTATTATAATAATATTAATGATGTAAAGGTAATTAGAATGGCAGTATTCAGAATTTAAATATATATATATATATATATATATATATATATATATATATATATATATATATATATATATATATGAAGATATTAAGAAATTAAATAAAGACTAAATTTCAATTTTGAATGGAAATCAAAAATAAAACCTATAATTTTTTTTTAACTGAATGAGATAAGTTTGATATCATCACCATATGTTTATAACCATGAACAAATAAATAAATAAATTGAGAAGTATTTTTCTTGAAATAAGTAAATTTGTTGACAAGATATTAGTTGCTGAGGTTTTTGTGAGTTGTGCAAAAAATCTTCGATACATAAGGATACATGACACCAGATAATGACATTACATCCATTTTTGACACTAACTTCTATCCCATGACTTTTAATGTCACCCCACCACACACCATTGCTTTTTTTAAACTGTAAAGAATCCACTGAAAAAATATGAAAAATTTTTCTCTCCATTATGTGATGGTTAACTGAAGAGATTGGTCTCTCTTACTGAGTTGCCAGCTGAAATAAATCTATAATAGTCAAATAACAGTTTGTTGGGTTTTTACAATTGTATATATATATATATATATATATATATATATATATATATATAAGGATAACAAGATAATCCAAGTAGAAGGAGAGATTTATTGAGAAACAAAGTTGACATGATAGCATTTCGGTTCAAATGAAGCATAATCAGGACTGTGAGGGAGAATATTAGTGATGTTAAATCGTGGATGAATGTTTAAAAACACAAAAATAGTGTCAATTTTGCTTCTCAATAAATCTCTCCATTTACTTGGGTTGCCTTGTTATCAATTTTTCTCTATATATTGTCAGATTACACTCCATAATTTACTTCCATTGGCATAATGGTTTGAATGTTTGCCAATTGTCCGGAAGACTGGAGTTCAACCCCAGGTTGAGTCATACCAAAGGCTCAAAAAATGGAACTTGATGCTGGTCTGCTTAACACTCAGCACTATAAGGTACGAATCAAGTGTAAAGTTGAGCAATCCAGGGAATGGAGTAGCGCCCCCCCTACACTTTGGTGTTGTAGCTATTGAAATGGGAGCCTTCAGGTCACCCTCAACTATGGTTGCCAACTTTACTTACTTATATATACTTTGTATATGAAGGGTGTTCAAAAAGTATCAAAAGTAAAGGTGTATTTAATAAGACAAAAATGAACAAATACTCCCCTTGTCATTCAACTCATTTATTCCTGTGAGTTTTCTATTAGACAAAGTACAACTGAAGCTTCTCTTTGATATGGTGTGAAGCTCTGCCATTCTTTTAATATCCTTTCCACTGTCAAATTTCTTTTAATATCCTTTTCCCTGTCAAACTTCTTTTAATATCCTTTTCACCCCTAAATTTCTTTTAATATCCTTTTCACCCTTAAATTTCTTTTAATATCCTTTTCACCCCTAAGTTTCTTTTAATATCCTTTTCACCGTCAAATTTCTTTTAATATCCTTTTCACCCCTAAGTTTCTTTTAATATCCTTTTCACCGTCAAATTTCTTTTAATATCCTTTTCACCCCCAAATTTGATCTAATATCCTTTTCACCCCCAAATTTCTTTTAATATCCTTTTCACCCTCAAATTTCTTTTAATATCTTTTTCACCCTCAAATTTCTTTTCACCCACAAATTTAACAGCCTGTGAGATGAATTTTCAGTTTTGGGGAGTCCCAGTGGCAGATTGGCTAACATGCTGGACTGCAACATTGTAGAAAGCAGGTTCAAATTCCAGTTGTATTATTACATTTACTTTTGGACTAATACCTTTGGGAAAGGTAGGGACCTCCTCATTCCCCCAGTTATTGGTTAAAAAGTACTATTGCTATTCTTGTAAAAGGATGCCTTGGACATTTAATAACCCACAAAGTTTGATTCACCATTAAAAACAAAGAAACCAAACCAAACAAGACCAAATTAATTTTGAGTCTGGCGAGTATGACGAGGTCTGCACTTGTGCAATTCTGTTTTTCACCAAATACATTTTGTTCAAAAAGTATCAAGACAGGATTCACAGTATTTTGCTAACTGGCATGGACTTATATCATCACTTTTTTCAATACAAGTTGTTCATCCTTACTTACCTCTTCATTTACAATTTAGATCTTAAGATTAAAAAATTAAAGAAATCCAGATGCAGTTCCTTGACAGATGGATGAAGTATCAATCATTCTTTACTATTTACTTATTGCTCAAATGCATCAACAAAGAGTGGGTTTGAAGATGACTTGGCATATACAATTTCTATGATAAGAATCTTTATGTTGCCTGTACATATCTATCTATCTATCTCTCTCTCTCTATATATATTATAACAATATAATATATTTCCCACTCACTTATAAATATATGAAACTATTAGTCATGGAATGAACCAAATAAGGTATGATTAGAATTATTTTAGTTTTCATATTGTTCTGCAAGCAGGTATATGAGCATTTTAATTTATCCAACATTTTAATGAAACCCTTTATATATATATATATATATATATATATATATACACAAAGTCTTTCATAGAGTTTGTTTTATTTTCAGATTCACGCTCAATAGCTGTGTGCATAACTTCTATAAGTAAAGCTAAAAGATTTTTAAAATTTTCAAAAGTTTATGATGAATGTTAATGAATAAGTCTTTTCATTGCCTTTTGAAAATATACAACCTACTCAGACTCTCACAAACCGAAATAAATTTTTGATGACTATAATGAAGACTCACACATGCACACAAATATATGGTAATAATCTCCTTTTTCATATTGTATAGAAAAAAATGACCTTTCAAATAGAAGTCAGGTTCTATTGTGGATGTATTTGTATATAAAAGTTTTTTGTATGACTGGAAATTAAAACCCTATCTTGAAAACAAAAACATTTACCATGGCAACAGTATATATATATATATATATATATGGGCAAAAAGAGCTCAGGCTCATTAAGAATGTTACCTACAGAATGTTTTTACAAATCATCGATATATTTAATATATATGTATAAACAGGATTTAGCAGTAAATAGCCTACAGTAGTTAATATGTCATAAAACCAAACCAAACCAAACCAAATCATATAATTCAAAGAAAAGTCAAAATAAGATACCTGGCAATAATACTGTAAATCAGAATGTTAACTGAAAATAGATATGAAAAAATGTGAACTTACGTTAGTCCGATATTTAATTGGAACAACATAATACTAGCAGAGGTACACAGCATTCCTTGGAGGAAAAAAGTTTCTGTGAGCTTCTATATTTACAATATCTTTTATTCTACCATCTTTTGCAAATACGTAGACCCAACATATAGCTGACCTTGTGTAAAGCATCATCCTTTCCACTTTCAAATCAAAAAACATTCTTGTATTTTATATCAATGTCTCTCTCATCCTATTTGGCCCAAAATTACATATGTTGCCATCTGATGACCTCCAGTGACCTTAAAGGTTAATACATTAACAAAATATCAGTTCTCTGGACTTTCAGTTTGGCCATCATCCTAACGCACACACACACACACACACACGCACACACACACATGCACACACACACACACACACACACTTAAACTTATTAATATATATGAGGAATCATTACTTTGTAAAAGTAATCGTTTTGGAATTTTGCAAACTTCAATTGAATTTGTTTTTGGTATGCCAATAAAATAGAAGTTATTCAATGTTGTACTTTTAAAAAGTTTTTGATTTTATCTCAACAAATAATCAGAATCAACTTGGTACAAGTGATTTAACTTTTCTGAATTCCTTTGTCAAAAACAGATTTTAATCCATTTAATTGTTAGTAGTTTGATTCACACATTCACCGAGCAATCCTCAATTTTATAGTGAAAGTGTTGAGAGTCTGTTTCCTTTGGCCATCAAGTTTAAATCATTCTTCAATTGCTCTATGGTAATAAGCTCACAAAACTCCACAAGATATAATTTTCATGCTTTAATCTGGCATCAACATGGGATACAGATTAGTGATGGATCAAAAGGGATGAGGTTACATAAAGATCTGTAATCTTACTTCTAACCACTTCATCCTACCTGCACAATACCCTGTCAAGTAAGGTCAAGAATTAAAAAAATATGTAAAATCATAATACAAGTCAAAAAATGCGAACAAAAACCATGTTGGATCTTTATGACAATCAAGCGATTTGAAAGTTATGGTCAAATTAATGGTAGAACTGGATTACAGATGTTCAGATATTTGGAACAAACCTTAAAGTCTGCAGGTAATGGATCCCTTTTCTAAATTCAGGAATTGATCATGGCTCCATTAGTATGTAAACAAATTTTTACCAATATTTATAGTTTAAGAGATAAGGCTATCCAAATCTGGTAATCTACTAAGATGACTTAGTTCATGAAAATATTTGACTTATTCCATTTGAGAATGGCTAACACTTTAAAATGAACAGCAATTTGCACAAAACTAATTAGCTAAAGGCAAAACTTATAAATTGATATGTGGTCAATAAAAGCTTTTTGCTTCAGCCATCAATTCAATGGTCAAGTTTAATGAAATGGCCTTTCCTTCATGTGATTGGTATGTTTTGTTAGCATAAATATAAAACCCATCCTTGAGCCTTGGGAGAAGATAGTGAGAAATTGAATGGCAAAATGACTGATGCAATAAAAGAAATATTTGATGGTCAAACAACATAGTGAAAATGAAGCTAAATATGTACATATTAAAATGTTCAGAGACTGCCCTTTCAAAATGGAATATATTAACAAATACAGGAAACCCATTTTGATTGAATCCATATTGTTATAAGGAAACATAATTATTTTGTAACAATGTGATTATCAATGTCTAGGCTACTTTATGAAATCATATTGTAAAAATAAATGTAAGGACTTTTCTCTAACATATATTAATATGTTAGAGAAAAGTCCTTACATTTATTTAGAAGTTTTATATAAGAGTTTGTGATTATAAAAGATCATTCCATTATTTCCTGTTAACAAGCATAAACTTGGCTCTTATTTAAAATTTTTCTTAGCACATCCTATTTATATAGAGACAATTTGTCAGAGTTCAAGACACTGGTTTATTTGCTTTTATTCAAACTTTTTTTTAAAAGAAAAATACAAATCAGGCAACTATAACAATTTATATATTTACATACATACATATATATATATATATATATATATATATATAATATATATATAAAGTTGTCATTATTCTGTATATATATATTATATATATATATATATATATAAAATTGTTAGAATCTATGGGTATTATAAATCTAAGGGACCAGATTCTAGAAATTCAGGTAAAAAGCATGCAAGAACCCTATTAAGAAGTGAATTCAAGGACAAACCAAATTTTTTAATAAAAATACTATTATATTAAAAAAAAAGCAATGTTTCATGCATATTGTACAAATTTTAATTATTTTATGAACAGTTAAAGGTAATGTAATATTTCTTTTGTTAAAGTGAATTTTTAAATGCTTGATACATTTGTTAATGCGAATGTAGGGAATAAATGATTTTATGTCGACCCTAGCAAGAGATTTTTTTATTTCATTTATTTTGTGTAGTAAATCACCAGAGTTTTTAGTGTCCAAATCATACCTGAGAGGGCAGAAGATTTTCTGATGTTATCGGGTAGTTACACAAAGATTCTATTTCTGTTATATATAAATATATAGATATATGTTTGCCTTGAGTGTGTTTGTATCTAAAAACACCTTACTATGAGATATTTTGAACTTTTTAAAGTTACTAACATTAAAGTAACTACAGGCTCTCTTCTCACATGCACTCACAAACAAAAAGTTCAAATTTGGACTCATCTGTCCACCATACATTTAGCAAAAATTTTAAAAAAAGGTAAACGTTAATACAGGTTTTAAATGATTAACGTTTTTGTACTGATTGTTGTTTACTAGGAGCATTGGTCAAATCATACATGTTTCTGTTTGAAGAAAAAAGTTGTGCGATTACGATAGTATTTTCATTGGTTTTTTCTTATTCATTATTTTGATTTTGAAGAAATTGACACAAAATGGCAAAATCAAAG
The DNA here is from genome assembly GCA_963585895.1 of Sepioteuthis lessoniana. Taxonomy (NCBI): domain Eukaryota; kingdom Metazoa; phylum Mollusca; class Cephalopoda; order Myopsida; family Loliginidae; genus Sepioteuthis; species Sepioteuthis lessoniana. The sequence continues at coordinate 78,275 of CAUZXS010000009.1, read as the reverse complement.
CAGCTAAGCATTGAGGTGAGGCCACAAACAGAACCTTTATTTAAAGAAAGCTACCCTTAAAGACAAAATACTAAAAAGTTGAAGATTTCTAGACATGGGGTGTGATATTTGTTACAAATGTAGTTAGAAACTGGTGCAAATGTTCACAGAAAAGGAGCTAGAGCACTAAAGTGATTGATTATTGAGAGTGATGAATTTTACCTGAATTTCTAGAATCTGGTCCCTTTAGATTTATAGAAGGAAAACTGCTCCAGAGTTGACAGATGAATTCAATTCCTCTTGACAGCAACCAGTGTCACTCTTAACTATGAAAAATTGACTTAGATCATCTGGGCATAGCAGGTGCATAGCCTACTAGAAACCTTTGTTACAGAAGGTGAGTCAGCAGAAAAGGCTGTTATGTACAAAAAACTGTAAGAACTGGACTTTGAAAGAGTGGCACAATCTACTGGGACAGATGAGTTAAAATTTGAACTTTTTGGTTGTAAGAAGATAGTGTATGTTAGGAGAAAGACTGAGTGATTCTTGCAGTTAAACATGGTGGTGGATCTGTTATGGTGAAGACATGTTTTGGGTTGAATAGGGTTGGAGATTTTATTCTGTTCAAGGGAGTTATGACAAAAGATCAATATTACTTGATTTTTTGAGGACATGCTATACCATCTGGTTTACACATAACGGAAAAAAAATCACCTTTCAACAAAATAAAGATATGATTTGTCTGCCTCTGTCTCCTAGCTGCTTCAATGTCCTGACTTCTCTTCCAGTGAATAAGTATAGGATGAATTGGGTAGGAGACTTTGAAAAAAAATACCCAAAGGATGAGTGTGAGCTTTTTCAATGGTTGAAGATTACTTGGGAAAGTCTGCCAATCATTTTTTTTCAAAAATTGTTGGAAAGAATGTCACAAATTTGTATAACAATAATCAAGGCAGACGGTGATTTTATTGATGAAAAAATATATGATGCCATTGTATGATTTTTTTTTATGGTTAATTGCTTATTTTTTGTCAAAATAAAAGTTAATATGCTGTTATTATTGAAATTTTATCTTTTACTTTAAAAATATAAAAATATCTGATTTTAAGGTGTTCTTTTTAAAGAAATGCATACTGTCCCTAGACTTTTTGCCTGTTGTATTTATATATGGAGAGTGGCGGCAACACCCAACAAGACACCAACTGTATGGCCACCTGCCCCCTATCACGAAAACTATTCAAGTTAGACGAACCAGACATGCAGGACATTGCTGGAGAAGCAGAGATGAACTCATAAGAGATGTACTCTTATGGATCCCCACACACGGCCGCGCAAAAGCAGGACGACCAGCACGAACGTACATTCAGCAGCTATGTGAGGATACAGGTTGTTGTCCTGAAGACCTACCTAGGGCGATGAACGATAGGGAGGAGTGGCGAAAGAGGGTCAGGGATATCCGTGCTGCCAGCACGATATGATGATGATGATGATATATATATATATATATATATATATATATATATATATATATGAGTAAGTCAATAAGTCTAATGGTAAAAAACAAATTACTCTGCAAATTAATTTTTCAACAAAATGTCCTTCCTTGTCAAGGCATTTAATCCAATGCTTTTACATTAATCATATGGACCAAACAATATATATGGGATATTGGTAATAATTTCACAATAAAATTCAGGTAAAACTATGTTAAAATATGTAATTGTTATTAATTCTTTTATGCATGTGTATGTGTTTAATCATATACTCCCATCATTTATTTTTCATCAGCTATGAGTGAAAACAAAATTCCCTTAAAATTAATGTTTTCATCATAAATTTTCATATTAAGTAATTAATATTTTTTTGAAAGAACAAACTTTGGTTTCTAAAACAGATTTTTAGAATGAGCTACAGAAAAAACTCTAAACAAAATAATCAAATAATCCTTTTAATTCAAAGAAGACTCTACTTATATTTAAGTGACAGAATTTTGGATGAATGATAGACTGAGTTATAATAATGTTGTGTACCAAATCAAACAAGTTAGATCTCTTATTTCTGAATGATAATAATAATGATAATCAAAATTGGTAAATAGACTTATTTTCATCCAATTCCATATCCGTTTTATGTTAATTCCATCCCAAACTTATTGAAACCATTTTTATTAGTTGTATCATTCATCTATTTTCTCAAGTTTATTATCTGCTTCCATAAAAGTATGCAGCTTTATTAATGGACTGAAATGGAAAACAAGAACATGACTTTGTTATATGGAAAGTTTGTCATCAACTCTGTGTTGCTTTATTTTTATCGCAATCGTTTAAAAGAGAGAAAACAAATTATAGTGGTAGTAATAAGAGCAGTAGACAGACCATGACATGCAAACAAATTGAACAAAGAGATGCTTATAAAGAGTAGATTAATTTACTATAGCAATACAAATGACCCTTTTTTTATTACTTATAGTGATAATATAGCAAGTCCCGGTTAATTCAAATATTTGCACAAAGACAGTTGATCAAAGACATATCTTTATCATTATTACTCTATGATTTGTACAGAGTCAACAGTAAATGAAACATGATAAGAACACAGATCAATACGATGAATATTGGTTCAATGACTAATTAAGAGTTTATATTATAATGTAGCTGAATGAGATAGCGACACAACAAATGTCAATGGTTAAAGCATTCAATTTATATCTTTAGTCCAATATTTAGCAATGTGTTCACATATGCCTCAATTATACTAAAATATAGCGTGAAGAGATAAACAAGGCAATAGAAAATCATCTCTATTAATGATTAGGAAGAGTTTGTTCAGCCTTTATAAACAGCCAAATAACTTGATAAAGAGCTAGCAAATTAAGTACATACACCTATTGAAATCAGCAGAGATTTCAATGGGAAAAAAAAGAAATGTTTCTCCTGAGGAAAGTGAACACTCTCATCAAGAAGTTGTTTCTAACAATAAAAACTAATAAGTTGAAAGCCATGTTGCTGAAAGAAAATTGTGAAAATTTAGGTTTCCAAATTTCAACAAAAAAATTAAGAAATTATCATTCTTATAAAATAATTATTCTCATATCATTAAACATTACAAATGATGTTTACTGGTAGTTCTTCAAATTGGTTATAAAAAAAAAAATTACGTAGCATTATTGCTTACAGAGGACTAAATGTCCTGGTAAAAAGCAAAAATGTTTAAATCAATGAATCTATTTAGTATTACTCACTAAAAAAAAACAAAAAAAAAACAATTTTACCATTATCGCAATTAGTCTTGACCTCTTACCCAGCATAGATTCTAGTATTTTCAAATTTGTTTCGGAGGGATTTTCCATCTTATAATGGCTAAAGTGCTGAACTGAGACGTTGAAGTAAATGATTTTGAGCTCCAGTCTGACTATTATGTTCACTTTTGGACTAATGCCCCTTGGCAAAAGTATGCGATCCCTCATGCCCCCAACTATGGGTTAAATAGTTTCACTGCTGTTCTCCACAGAAGCATTGAAAACATTAGTTGCACAAAAGGTAATGGCACAGTTGATCACAAGAGAGTAACCTGATTGTGGAAGGATTATTGTGAGGGTTGCAATAACCACAAGTTCAGGTAGGCCTAAAGCAGTGGATGCCATGCTTCTAGACATAAAGTCAAATCTGGCAATTATCAGGTGAGATCAGCATTTCACCTTCACGAACCTTGGGGGGCAAAAGCACCTGGAGCTGCTGAATTGTGTTACACATTACCAAAATACTGCAAAACTTTTGATTCACCCTAGTAATTTTACCTCGACAAAAGTTTGAAAATTCAAAACCAAAATGTTTTCAGTTTTATTTTTTAGCTAAAAATCTTGATTAACTGGAAAGAAAAAGATAACAAAAAAAAAAAAAAAAAAAAAAATAACTGAAGATAATTTTGAATAAACTAGCAAAATATAAGAAGCAATGCATCTTGAGAAAAAGTTTTAAAAATTCAAATGGAAAACGAAGATGATGCTTAAATGTCTTCCAATTAAAAGTGTCAAGCTCAGGGAATTAGTTGAAGACTTGTAATTATTTCATATCATTCTGAAGTTAGTTTGCTGGCTGATTGTCGTCAAGGGCAACCTGAAGGCTCCCTTTTCAATAGCTACTACACTGAGGTGTAAGGGAAGGCATTATTCCTTTTCCTGGACTGCTCCAATTACCCTTGATCATTATCTTATAATGTTGTGTTAAGCAAGGAAGTATCAACTACCATTTTTTAAGTCTTTGGTATGACACAACCTGGAATTGAACCCTAGTCTCTTGGACTATTTGCAAACATTCTGCTCACTATGCCAAAGGGCTAGTAAATAAAAGAAGGTATGAAAAATAGATGGTTTGGTTTCTTTGTTTTAGTGGCATATCAACCTTTGTAGGTTATTAAATGCCAAAGCTATTCTCCAAGAAGAACAGTAGTGGTACTATTTAATCCATAGCTGGGAGGATAAGGGGGTCCACACCTTTCCCAAGGGTAATATGCCCAAAAGTGAACGTAATAGTGCAACTGGAGTAGGAACTCGCTTACTACGATCCTGCAGTCCATTGTTTTAACTATTACACCACGAGGACACCCCCATGAAAAATAGAGGATTCAATAAGGATATTGGAAATCTTCTGGTAAGGACTTCCTTACCAGAAGATAAAGCAAGTTGGTTAAAAGAAGTACAGAAATTTTGTATGAAAACTCATTCTTAATTGAATTGAATAGAGATAATTTTGATGAATGTAAAAAAAAAGAATGATTATAGAACTTAAAATACAAGTTTTAAATATATTTTTTTATGCATGATCCTTGTCTTGCTTTATCCATTTCTCTTTTAATGTCAAGTTGTAATGATGGAGAAAAACTTACCAAGGAAAAAGACATATAGGAAAGGCATTATCTAAAAAGATCAGATACATGGAGGCTGGGATCATCAACTAATAACAGAAACATAAAAACGTGTAGCAGCCACAGATCTATTTCCTTTCGCGAATCAATGCCCCTGTTAAGAGAATCGGTCACTCACTGACCAATCAACTGGCAGAGCGCATTGATTCCTTCTCCCTCTCAGGAACTATTTTTTCTGGTCCCTTTTCTGTAGAACGGACAACGTCAGAGAGAGTCTGGAGCTAGCAGAAGGAACATATCTCTCTCACATGACTGCACTGATTCCACTTGGAACACTTCGCTCACTGCTAGCTTTAAACACGCTTCCTACGAACCCAGGACCAGCATACAGACCAGCGACGCAAAGAGACACTTTCTCACTCTCACCCCTTCACGGCTGCTACTGAAATAAACCTTACTTTGTTGTGTTGTTAAAAGAAGTTTTGTAATTCATTTGTGTGCCTAAAAAATATAGTGTTAGGGAAATTAACTATTTCCCTTAACCGCTATAAACGTTTTGTGAACATGGTAATTGTCACACACTGTTTATTTACATGTAGAGGTACCCAGGCATATGTCATTTGAGGAAAACTGATATGGCACAGGCATGAAACAAATGAGACAGAAGATAATAGACCGATAGAAAGGTTTCATTGTGTGTGGGTGTATGTGTGTGTGTGTGTGTGTGTGTGTGTGTGTGTGTGTGTGTGTGTGTGTGTGTAGTCTGAATGGAGAGACAGAAAACAGCATATTAAAAAAGATTATAAAATAAGGTGAACTTACAAGAATCAACAGTGGCTTATATATATGTACACAAAACTTATATACATGCATATAAAATTTAAATAGAAAAAAATGGAGAGTTCATTTTTTTTCTAAATTAGTTCTTTGAATAAGTAAAAACTTTTCTTCTGGGAGAAATATGCAGAACCGACTTCATTTTCCTTGCTTCTTTCTATTTTTATGTAAGTGACTCATCTTTAGTTTTTTCAAAAAATAGCTTTCCTTGGGTTATTTTTTAAAATAGTAGTAGTATTGTGAAAGAGCCATTTTCTTACCTTTCTTTGTCAGCAATGAGACGCAACTATTTAAAGTACTACCTCTCTCTGAAGATCATTCTTTTTTCAACTATCTCTCTCTGAAGATCTTTCCTTTCTAAACTACCTCTCTCTGCAGATCATTCCCTCTACTATCTCTCTCTGAAGATCATTCCCTCTACTATCTCTCTCTGAAGATCATTCTTTTCTCTACTATCTCTCTCTGAAGATCATTCTTTTCTCTACTACCTCTCTCTGAAGATCATTCTTTTCTCTATTACCTCTCTCTGAAGATCATTCTTTTTTCTACAACCTCTCTCTGTAGATCATTCTTTTCTCTATTACCTCTCTCTGAAGATCATTCTTTTTTCTACTACCTCTCTCTGTAGATCATTCTTTTCTCTATTTCCTCTCTCTGAAGATTATTCTTTTCTCTATTACCTCTCTCTGAAGATCATTTTTTTCTCTATTTCCTCTCTCTGAAGATCATTCTTTTCTCTATTTCCTCTCTCTGAAGATCATTCTTTTCTCTATTTCCTCTCTCTGAAGATCATTCTTTTCTCTATTTCCTCTCTCTGAAGATCATTCTTTTCTCTATTTCCTCTCTCTGAAGATCATTCTTTTCTCTATTTCCTCTCTCTGAAGATCATTCTTTTCTCTATTTCCTCTCTCTGAAGATCATTCTTTTCTCTATTACCTCTCTCTGAAGATCATTCTTTTCTCTATTTCCTCTCTCTGAAGATCATTCTTTTCTCTATTACCTCTCTCTGAAGATCATTTTTTTCTCTACTAACCAGTGAATTACTACTGCGATATCTAGAATTTCTCTGCCATATTGAATTTAAACAGTTTTCACACTGCTTACCCATAAAAGGGGTAAATTTTATCAAATGACAAAATCAAATTAAAGGAAAATAATCAAAAACTCTTTGCTATCAATGCAAATATATATTTTTGCTGCCACGATTTATTTTTATTCTGGCCGATTGGCCTTGTGAGTAGAGTGTTTGCCAAGGACCTGGGAGACTGGTGTTCAATCCCAGGTCGCATTATACTAAAGACTCAAAAAATGGTACTTGTTATCTCCTTGCTTAACACTCAGCATCATAAGGTATGTATCAAGGGTAAAGTGGAGAAATCCAGGGAAAGAAGTAGCACCCTCCCCTACACTTTAGTGTAGTTGCTACTGAAAAGGGAGCTTTCTGGTCACCCTTGACTATGGCTACCAACTTTACTTTACTTTATAAATGAGCTATTAGAAGAACAGCATTTCTCAATAATTTGTAAGTAAATAAATAGCTGATAACCAAAGGAAGGCTGAAGAATACTTGACCAAAAATTTTGTGTTAACTGAAAAAAAAAAGAAAAAAAATCATTGAAAAGAGTGATATCTATAATTCAAACAATTTTTACATTTTTAATATTTTTAATTCAGAGATGACAGAATACTTACAATTGATTTAATATATATTTTCACTTAAGGACATTAACATTACTAAAAGATAAAGTTAGTCCTGTCTGCAGGGCTTAGAATACACAGACTCTATTCCCTGCAGAGGGGTAATATCCCCTTCCCTCACAAAAAAGAGGGGTCCTGGGTATGACACTAAATTGCATCTGATGGTGAGGCTCCAGTTCTGGAGATTTGGGGAGTATGGAGTACCCCTTCATTGCCATTAATCTAGAGTAATGGCAATTGTCAGGGTCTCATCTATGGGTCAAATAGATATGTTTAAAAATTAGTTGAATTCAACAGAACTAAAAAAAAAAAACTCTTAAGAAACAACTATATAAAAAAATGTAAATATGAACATAAAATGAAAGTGATTCCTTAACCTCTGTGTAATCAATCAATCATTGATTTGAATGATAAAAATCCTTCTAATCAAAATATCAGTAATAAATATTTTCAAATTCAATACCTTCATGGATCAGCTCTGCTTTGATACTTTCTAACTAATTATTACTGTAGTAAATCAATTGGCAATATTATTTTTAAAATAACAAGAAAATATTTGTTGAAATAGAAAAGCATAAAATTTTGAAATGATTAAGAAATAACAAATTTCAGTCAATCAAAAAACAACTGAAACTGAATCTTTGAAATTTTAGATTTATTTTAGTTTTTAACACGTATTATAAAAATCCTAGTGTTGATCAATCAGGTCTGAAAACGCTTCTGATTGATGTCTTATAACACAATCAAATCTGCATAATTAAATGTACCCAATAATTAATGTTATTGATTTCTGATGTGACCAAACTTAACAGAAGACAGATACAAGTTTGGTAAGTTACTGAAACCAACTGAAGTTACAAAAGATCAATAACATCACACAACCAGACATAATGTCTATTTATGAATGAAGACTGGCTTTAAATAACTATAGAGATAAAATATAAATAACAAAAGGGGTGATAACTCTTGCTTATATATGGCATTTAATTGGCTGAGAATATTCAGCAGAAATATTTTTACTACGCTGAAGAGTTTATTGAAATGTATTCACTTCAGTTCATATACTGAGAATGTTTTCCAGTTTGTCTAACACTTATATATAAATATTATATTTTTATTATTGCATTTCAAATTGTAACATATTGTAACTACTTATTTTTACATTAGTATGAAAAATTAAACTTATTAATTTCCATTAAATGTTAGGTTTTTTTATGGAAAGACAAATTTTGTGCAAATAGTCTAGGAAAAAAGGAGTTTGTACTATTAATAAATATAGCGATTAATGAATGCACTTATATTTCATATATAGGTGCACTGGTGTGCTTTTATATATGCATAAATTGAGTCAAGGGAAAGCACAAGTCCTAGAAAAAAATCCATTTGTTGATGTTACAATGATTTTTAAAAAATATTTCTCTTTATGAAGCTAATTGTATATAAATTTTTAAAGTGAGACAAAATGCATTGAAATTGAATCTTTAAAATTTGAATGATGACGTGTGCATATCTGAGCTACTTATAGGGTAAAGTGATGATATCTTAATATTTAGACAACTGTCCAGATGGGTATACTACTGAGTAACTTATATAATGAGGTGATGATGTTTAGACGACAGTCACTAAGTTACAAATGTAGTTATGGTAATTAACTCACATGAGTTAGATATTAAAAAAGAAATGGAGATTTTGAGTCATTTAGCCAGAAGTCTGTCCCAAATGTTATTGAATTGTTTATCTAGAACATATTCTCAGTTTTCACTGTTATTTTGAGAAAATCTCCTTTACTATCTTGAACAATTAAAATCACCCTGCCCCTATTACAACAAGGATGTCTTAAATCAGGTCGGGTGTATCTTGGTTCCGGTGGTAGTTGGTCAAGGCTGTCTGACATGGATTCCGGGAAGTCAGCATTCATGTCACATGAGCTGAGACTGGTGCTCCTTGAATCTCCGGGAGCCATCTCCTCAGGCTGTAACCCTCTCCAGAGGAACTAGGTTTATCACCTGGTGCCTGAGATGCCCCTCGAAAATGCCTTGAGCCCCGTTGGCATTCCGCTAAAAAGCGGAATGCCAACGGGGCTCAAGGCATTTTCGAAATTGTTGGGCATGTGTTGGCTATGGTCCTGCACCCGGTTTTCACAAAAAGAAGGCCATGTACCATACTTGCATGTATGTGGGGCACTCAACTAATATCAAATGTCTGAAATTCATTCTTACCTATCATACATGTGGTCTTTTCTAATGTTTTCTTCTTATAAATTTTTGTTTTTGTGTTCTATTTGACTCATATTTTTTCACTTATCAGATGTTTTTATTCATCAACATATTTGTTGTTGATACTTTTTTTTATCTTTTCTTCACCCAACTATCTTCTTTACACAGATTTTGAGCAAGATACGGTTTACTATTGCTGATTGACTTGTGTTATAAGACTTTATTTTTTTCTTTCTTTTGATGTATCAATTAATATAACTCACATAAAAATGATGAGATTTTTTTACATATAGATGAATATTCAGCTCAGAATCCGTCTGCTTTACCAAGAATCAAAGTGTTTCACCCCAGCACTTTTGCCTAGGATCAGAGTGTAGTAACTGTATTTGTGAAATTACACAGTTCTTGTAAAAGCTAAAACATAGAACATGCGTATAAAAGAATATAAATTTTAATCCTCTAAATGAATAAAAATAAATAAAAACAAGCCTGAAAAATATACAGAAGATAATTTAAACTTAATTTATTATTATTTTTATTACTATTATAATTATTATCTACTCCTTGAGAGTTTTTCACATCACTGTTAGCTGATGGCCTTTCACTGGAATTTGAGTGACAGCAAGTCTCCTCAAGTCTCCAGGACTCTTCTTAGTATTCTGGCTGATCTTAATAATGCAGTAGTTTGGATGGTCTCTACTCATCCCATTATTTCCAAGTCCTCCAGTCTTTGTACCAATCCATTGGTGATTGTACCAAGAGCATCAATTACAATTGGTATAATCATCACTTTCATGTTCCACATTTTTTTTCAATTTCCCTGCAAGGTCAAGGTATTTATCTTTCTTTTCACTTTCTTTTAATTTTACTCTGTGGTCGTCCGGGACAGCAAAGTCCACAATTTTGCAAGTTCTCTTTTTTGTTGATTATCATAAGGTCTGGTTGTCTGGCTGAGATTAGGTGATCCATTTTGATATCAAAATCCCAGAAGAGTTTGTGTGACTCATTTTCCAGGACAGATACTGGGTTGTGCATATACTCTTTGTTGGTATGGTTGAATTTCAATTTCTTGCACAATTCCTAGTGGATCACCTTGCCCATCCAGTCGTGTCTAGTCTTATACACTTTCTGTGCCAACTTACTGCATTTGCTTATTATGAGATTGATTGTTTCATCTCCATCACCACATTACCAACATCTACTGTTTTATTGCATCTTATCTATTCTTGCTTTGACACGATTGGTTCTTCTTCTTCTTCTTCTTCTTCTTCTTCTTATTATTATTATTATTATTATTATTATTATTATTATTATTATTATTATTATTATTATTGTGAGTTTTTCACACCAGCATTAGGTGATAGTCTTTTACTGGAGTCTAAGAGACTCCTTATGTTTCCAGGACTCTCCACACTATTCAGGTCAATTTCAACAATGCTGTAGTCTGGTTAATCTGGATTTGCCCTCTGATTTACAACTCTTCCTGTCCCTTTTCCAAGCCTTTATAGACCATTCTAAGCACACCAATTACAATTGGTATCACCATTGTCTTTATATTCCACAGCTTCCTTTTCTGATACTGTTGGATTTAATTCCAAATCTTACCCATATATATATATATATATATATATATATATACAACACAGACTGTTAAAAAAAAATCAAAAGCTGTGCTGCCAACAAAGCTTTCATAAGATAATGATTCTGAGGTCAGACATGGTTTTGGCCCTAAAGCATCATTACCACTAACCCAGTGGACCTTACCAGTATCTTACAATGCCACCAGACTTTTTTGGTTTTCTCTTACATCATTTGATATCAAGAAGCCTCTTCACTTAACCCTTTGTTAGATTCACAACTTTCCTACAACAAAAGCATTCAGCCAATGATAAAAGATTTGAATTCCACTAAGGGTAAACAATAATAGAATTTCAATGAAATTCTTAAGTGAAGTCAGTGTACAAAATCTCCATTATGTTTTGGTTCAGTTTAATGGTATATCAACCTTTGTGGGTTATTTAATGCAAAAGCCATCCTTGTAGAAGAACAGTAGTGGTACTATTTGACCTATAGCTAGGGGATATCTACGTAGGATTAATTCTGTATTGTTAATTTGAGTTGTATGATGAGATGATAATGTCATTCTACAAAGGTGAAATTCAAATGACTAAGATTTTAAACTGTTAACACACATAAATAAACAAAAGAACTTCTAACTCTCTATCTCTTCAATCAATTTAATATCTAAGTATGAGATTCACACTGTTATCAACACAGGCGGTCAAATTTATGGAGATGCCTTGCTTTATTTTCTAAAATGATGATGCTATTCTAGTTGCACATCATGGATGCATATTCCTTTGTTTTTTGATGTGGTTGTGATTGTATGGTCATTTGTAGTGACCACTTATTTTTACAAGTGTTATTTGAACTTTTCCAGATGTCTTATATATATATATTTATATATATGGGGTTGAGTTCTCTGGCGAAGAAGTAATCGTGTTGCCATTAGCGACTATTGCAAGCCTCTTCGTTTGAATTGAGGTCTCGACTACCGTTGAATGGATGTGTGTAAACAATAGTAATTGTGATTCATAACCATCTAAAATTTACTTTGCAGCTAATATCTCCTTGTGGCTGAATGGTTAGAAGCTTGGGTTGATGTTTGAGTCCCAGCTACGGGAAGATACTGTCTAGCCACACTGATGAGTTCTGATAGAACGAAACAGATCTGTCTGTGGATGACTATATATATATATATATATATATATATAACAATAAAATGTGACATAATATACATTTTTATTAACCCTACAGCCTGAATAGCTTGAAATAGAAATGTTTTTGACAATTAAACTATGTATATTGAAAATGCGAACTTATGCTAAACAGATTTGTTTGAAATGAAATTGTTTTTGACATTGAAACTGTACTTACATTAAACTGAATTGTTTAATATAGAACTGTTATGACTTTTAACTGTGTGTAAACAAAATCTATACTTATACTAAACTGAATTAGCTGAATTAGAACTGTTTGAAAAAACTGAATAGCTTGAAATAGAAATGTTTTTGGCAATTAAACTGAATTGTTTGAAATGGAACTGATTATTTGTATAAAATGGATTTGGTGTTAAATAACCTACAAAGGTTGATATGCCATAAAGCCCAAGCAAGCAACCAACCGATCAATCCTACAGTTTAGTCTCACAACAGAAAATGAGAAATTCCATTGTTATGGTAACACAAGACATTTAAGAAATTCAAATATATCCATAATTTTTTCATTGGTAATAATTACATAGACAGCACAACTTAATCTCTCTCTCTCTCTCTCTCTCTTTCTCTCTCTCTCTCACTTATGGTCTTTCACTTTTTTACCTATTCTTACCAAAACATTTAATCTTCTTGGCATTGTTTTATATTCTTTCTCTCTTTTACAATTTCTCTCCTTCCAACTGATTCTCCCTTCAATTTCATCTTTTCAGTCTTTATTTTTTCTTTTGCTTTGGCAAGCAGAAGTGCTCAACCACATGTAAATAATCCCTTCATAAGTGATGGGAACTATCCTCATAATAATAACGATAATAATAACAATAACAATAACAACAAGTAGTACATGAAAATTAATAATATTAAAAAAAGACAAGAAAAGAAAAAGATATATTTTTAAATTTCTGAGCAATCAGATAACATAAGACAAGTATTTCCTATAGACAAATTTAACATCAACCAAAATTAGATTCTTCAAGAAATATTTCCTTGAAAGAATGCTCTTAAATTATTTTAAATTGAAGAGGATTTGATTGCTGTCAAATTAAAGATCAAATAATTTCATAGGTACATTTCTTTTTTGTCTGTTACCAAATTCCAGATGAAATGAAAGTTAGAATTTCACATGACAACATTTTTCCTTCAGCAAAATGTTTGATTCTGTATAATATTCAACAAAAATGTTTAAACAGATGGCTGTATGAAAAGAAAATCAGAAGAGCTGAAATGAATAAATTATATTAAATCTTCTGAGATATCAGATTGTAAAAAAAGAAGAAAATTAACAGTCAAGTCTAATGGAAAAAAAGTGATAAGATAATTAGTACAGATAAATTGATACTTTATAAAGTTTATGATTTAATCTGTAATAAAGTGGGAATCAAACTAATATTAATAAGCGGCTTATTATTAGTTTGATGCAGAAGTTTCTAGCACAAAATGCTTTGAAAATATTTTTATCAAACAAGAAAAATCTGTAAGTAGGAATGTACTGATATCATGGAAAGTTTTCTTTTTGCAGATATTTAAAAAATAGGAACCAAATCCTGACTTGAGTAAATTATATCCTAAAACTGTTCTTTGTATCTCATTATCCTATGATGTCATGAAACTGTCATGAAACATAATATAGATGAAGTTGTGTTTGAAAGGAATTTTAAAACTTAAAAGTTGTACATCTTGATATTCTAAATATAAACTTCAATGGATCACCAAGTGAACCCAGTAGTGTAACAAAAAGGACTGCAATATATGTATGTATGTATATGTAGCCCGGTCAACTGGTGCAGTAGAATATACCAACTGTACCTCTATAGAGGGTTAAGAGGTACAGTTGTGTTTTAGATCTAACATCAATCTATATCTGATTGTGAGGCTCCAATTCTGGAGCTTTGAGCCCTTTAAGGAAAATCAACTGATTTTTGTATGAAAAAAAGTTGAATTTTTGAGCAAAAATTTGCTTGAGACGTTATAATTTTTTATCTTTTTTTTTTGTACTTATGGATCAATTATTGCTTAGATGCTCATTTCAAAATTTCTCTGAGATTGCAGAGAAAGATTTGTAGAATCAAAACCCAAAATAATTTAAGAAATCTTTTCCCTCCAAGATTGTTAAAAATATATTTCTAAACAATTTTTATCTAATTTCAAGCCAATCGCAATTTTATCAAAAAGCAAGAAAATAGATAATTCTGCAGTAGTTTAATGGATCCATTCTGTAAATCTACACAAAACTTTCAGATTTATTTCTTTTGAATGAAAATCTAACATTTTGTTCCTTCAAGAATGCATTTTATTTCAACATCGCTTAATTGTTCTAAACTGAATGAAAATATTGTTTACAGATATTTGCTCAAACTACCATTTTTAGTCTTTGCTTGCTGAGGAAAAATATTTCAGTTGCAGCCAATTACATATTAGTGTATAGATATACTTTCTCTCTTGTATATTGACACACTCACACATAGATCTTTTACACACACAAAATATATCAACTAAATTTTGACAATGCAAACTGCTACATGACTTTTCATTTTTGTAATATTTATTCTCTAACAAATATTAAGATTTTATAACTTCTGTTTTTTCAAGAAACATTTCACTCAATTTAAAGAAATAAAATATATTTAACTTGTAGATTAGTGATTTTATTCAATCATTTATATACTTATAAACAGGATTTGACATGATATATATATATATATATATATATATATATATATATATATATAAGGTTTATAGTTCTTACTATCCCACTTGCTGAATTAATGGAGTACCAAATGTTGCGGTATTATTAAATAGTGCTCAACATCAATGACAGAGCTTATATATATATATATATATATATATTGGCCCGTCAATAGATAAGGGGACTATACTAGGGCTAAATATGGGTTTGTCACTACAAGCCTGAGTCAAAAAGATAGTCCACAAAATAGAAATACACAGACACTTTAGTAAAGAAAAGTTTCCAGTGAAGCTGCCAGTAAATAAGGTCATGCTGACAGTGTTCTGGGACATGAAAGGACCCATAACTATTGATTTCTTTGAAAAAAATACAATTATAAACAATGCTTCCAATTGCCAACTCCATAAGCAAAATTGACCTCATTTATTGAATGACCCATATATATATATATATATATATATATATATATAAGTAGTGCAAGAGGAGTGGAGGTAGTCAGCTGTCAGTTGGAAAGACAGAAAAATTATTGAGTTATTATCCAATGCTGCATTTGTCTACACTTGTATTAGAATCTCTGGTTATCCATATCAGGGGACATTAGTATATGGCTGAGCCCCAAGGAGCCATCCCTTCTGATGAAGATACCCCAGTGATAAAGGCTGAGAGAGCAGAGTATTTTTTATCCTTATCCACATGTACACATAAGGGTCTCAAAGTAAACACAAATCTGTGTCATATCCTCTAGTGGGGGAAGGGATATTTAAATTCTATAATTTTGATTAATATACCACAAAGTATCATATACTTATTTGAGTAACATCCCACTATATACATGGTTACAATCAAGAGTGAAGAACTAGTTACCAAAGACATAAACCTCGAATTTAATTTTGTGCTGGGCCAGTAAAAATAAAACAATGAACAACAGTCTCATTCTCTATCCACTAACACTAACTCCAACCCATTCTGAAAAGCTTATTGTTGACCCTAAGGGCACTCAGCGTCACCTATTATGTGAATCGGTCTAAATTTATTACAGAAACACCAGAGACTGCATCTATTTTCTCAATAAATAAAACAAATGCAGATTATATAAAGATAGTTCAACCTTTCATCACATAAGTCTGCTGAAGGATAACTAAACTATCTAGAACCATCTGCAAGTGAATTGACAAATAATCTAAGTCTGTATTTTGCTGGGTTATTCTTCTTACATTGTACGATTTCTATTCAATATGTCTGAAGTTAACTTCAGTATTTTCACTGTGTTTTTCCTAATGGTTACTATTCCCTGGTGACTCCCCAAAAAATAATCTTCTGGGTTTGCCAGTGGTTGAAAATAATTGTCAAATTTAGTATAATTCTGGCAACTGCATTAATTCCCAAGAGGAAAAAATATCAAATTTGGGGAACAAATTAAGCTTTAAATATCTTTCAATGTCTCCTCAATTTCAGATTCATCTGTTTTGCAATGGTAGAAAATTGTTTTATTTGCTGTCATGCGAAAACAGTGACAGCAATTCTGTTCAAAATGAAAATGTCTGTTTGAGGGACACACTTGCTGCTGATACACAGTTTTTTGATGTAGCAGAGTAAAAGCATTTACTTTGTAATGTGTTATCTTTACGGCTAACAAAAATGTTACTTCTGGTCTCCATGTAATTATTTAACTCCTTTTACAATCATTATCAGCATAAGCCATAGCCATTTTTGTTATTCATTCACTACATCTATTTTTCTAATCTTCTATTATTCTTTGCCCAACCCCCTCACAGAAGTTGTGTATATTGGATGCAAAAGGATTTAAACTTACATTTATATTTCAACTACCATCTGTTGCTAAATACTTGTTTCTTTTTTAACCTTTTTTTTAATTAGTAAAGAGAAATGAGCTCAGAAATTGCCTTATTTTTATTGGGAAATATTAAACTTTCTATACTCACTGATTTTTATACAATCTTTACTGATACTAAGAACAAGACTAACTTGTGATCTGAGGAATTTCTAACTTTAAAATTTGAGTATTACTAATATTCTACTATTGCTTGGTCAAAGAAGATTGCTCTCAGTTTTTACCAGCAATTACTATTCCCAGTTGATATCATTCTGTTGATCGACTCAAAACCTGTTGCTAAATTCTTACCTGTGAAACAAGTGTGTAAATGTAATGTTAGTCTGCCCTCTTAATGTTTGGACAGTCTACCTTGGGACCAGGAATACTATTTCTCTCATCAACTAAAACTTTCCCATGTCCTTTAGATAAGATTGCAACTTCTAAAGGAAATTACTTTCTCTCTATAAGATTATCAGTCTCTTAAGAGAATGGTGGAATCCAAATAATGTTCATCATGACTATACTCTCATTCTGATCAGCATAAATGAAATTTATTCTTAAATTTTTCTAATCTGGCATGCAGGTCTCATTTTGCTTCTAGTAAAAGTTATTCTCTTCTGGTCACCCATTTAAGTACGGAACAGGTTCACCACTGCTTAACTTTTGTGAAAAGTATGACTTGACCATAATTTAAAACTAAGTGTAGTTAAGACTTATCATAAAGCTGCAAATATGGGGCACCTAGTGAGGATTGAACTCACTACTCAGTAGTATTTGCACACTTAGAAGAATAATGGTTGTTGTTGTAGGAAATGGAAGTGTCAATCAAAGTTCAAATCCTGGATAAGGTTGATCCAGTTATCTTTAAACTAATGTCCTTGGGATAAGCATGAATCTATCTATTTTCCTTCCAATTAATTATTTGGGCATATTGGGTTCTTTCACCTCAGTAAGGCAATCAAGAAAAAACTGAATACAAACCAGCTGTACTCTGCTTAAAATTGACCTTGTTTCACATCTTGCTAATGGTGGAGGGGTTGGGAAAATATATACTCAGTAGCAATTGCTTTTCAAGACTAGCTTGTTAACCATTACACATTAAAATTTATTCTTGTATTTGGCGTAAGTCTGACAAGTATGGAAAACTGACATGAGAGAAAATCTCCAAATATTGAAAAGCAAAGAGAAATGATGAACATTTTCTTTACCAGTAAAATAATCTTGCTGTCATACACAAATATACCTTCTGAAAGAATAAAAATGTGGATGATTTGAATCTTATCGCATTTAAACTGGCTACACTTCAAATAACTATAGAGCTTGTTGGAAGAATCAGTACACAAATCTATCTCTATTGATTTTCTATAAAAAAAACTCAAGATTCACTACATTTTCTTCAACAAAATCTACAATCCCTTTGAAAATTTTCGGAGTATGTAAATAGCAAAGTGCAATAAAACTGGCATCTCTTTCTACATGGTTTGATCAGTCACTTTATGTTTATCAGGACCCATGCACACATGTTCTCCTTTTTATACTATATTATTTATTATTCTCATAGCATCAGGACATTTATAGGAATTGAAACTATTAAGTTTGTCTTTTATGAATTAGTAAATGTCTTTAGAAATTGGTATTATATCAGGATTATTTCTACAATGTCATTTAGTTAAAAGTTTTTTTTCCAAGCTGAGTGATGTTGGTGGTGATGCATCAGCATTAAGTCTTATTTCTTTTTTTAAAGAAGATTTTTGAAATTCACCTGTGTTTCCCATGAAAAGATTTGACTTGTACTTCTTAGTTGGCTTCTGCTTTTTTGGTAAAGTTCAGAATTTGTTTCTTATTGGTTCTTTAAAGTCGCAGAGGAGATAGACAGAGAGAGCCTAATTAAGATAGGCTGGAACATTGTGCTTTAAGGCTCTCAAAGCCATATTTAAAAACTTTCCAAAAGACATCATGCAATATACTGAAACTAATTGCAATGCTGTTAACAATTAGACTTTTCTCCATCTCTTTTCCAAGCATTCAGGCTATAACTGGTTTGTTCTATATCCGTATATTCCATGGGAAAATATGTCTACAATGTTATGGAGAGTTGGCTGAAATAAACACTAAGTAAAAAAGTTTTAAGTTTTCTCTTTTCTCTGGATAATTGCCACCATTTCAAGAATTTATTCAATTTGATCTAGTTTGTATAAATTTTTGTTGACAATGTCTTTTGTCAGTATTCTGATTGTTTTTTTTTCTTTTACAATTTCTCAGAGGCTTTGAGGAACAATGAGTGTTTCTTACTGTCTTTTTTGTATTGTATATTGAATTCTTCTGCTATTTCCTTAATTTTTATGGGTTCTTCTTGAAATTTCCTTGTTCCAATTTCCTTTCAAAATCGTATCTATTTTATATAATTCTTATTGTTTATGTTGTTGTTTGGAGTAAATTTAGAGCTTCTTCTTCTTTGACAAATAAATGAACGATTCATGCGATATTTATGGGAAGACAAGAAAATCAAAAAATTTATTTTTCTTCTCTTTTTTATCTTTTTTTGTTTGCTTTGCTTATTTTTCTTATTCTAGATATTATACATTTCTTTCCAGACAAGTAGATGATACTGTTTTCTTAATATTTTTTGGTGGGTAGTGTTGTCACTTTCTTGACATTTTCTTACTGCTAAATTTTGGTGAGAAAATCAAAAATTCAAAATAAGTTGCTAAATGCAAAACAGAACAATATGAATCATGCATCATTAAGCAATTAGAATTTAAGAATTACTCACTTAAAGACCACATTTGGCGACCATTAAACTTAATGTCTAATAACAGTCTATTCATAGAATTTATAGTATTTATATTATAATCAATTACAAATGAATGAATAATGAGAAATGCTCTATAACTAGCTTTTAACAGTTGTCTCCCTTGAGAAATTATAATGATGTGTGCAAATGCAGACACAAAATTACTATTTTTAAGTTGCAAACTGAATTGGAAATGCTTGATAATTTATGTTAAAGTATTGTAATGCTGACGAAAATTTTGCTAGAATGTTCCATTTTTGCTATCTTCAAAATCATCATCATATCATGCTGCTGGCATGGATTTCCCTAACTCCCTTTCACCATATGTCTCTATCATCCATTGCTTCCAGCAGGTCTTCTAGACTACATACTGTGTCTGTACAAAGATGTTGTAGATAAGTTCTAGCTGGTTGTCTTAGACTTGCTCTTCCATGTGAAAGGGTCCATAGGAGAACGTTGCTTATGAGTTCATCCTTACTTCTCCAGCAGTGTCTCACATAGCTTGTTCATCTAATTTGGATGGTTTTTGCAATGGGAGGTACTTGGCTGTACAGCGTCTGTTTTATGAAATGTTGCTTCCAGGACTTGTTCAATGTAGCTTGTAATATTTTTGAACAATTGCCATCAAACTTTTTCTTCATATGCCAAGTCAGCATCCATATGGTACATCCATACAGCAGTATTGACACGACTGCTGCTTGGAAAAAAATGCGTTTTATTTCATCGGATAGGTCTGACTTCCATATGACTGATAACCTATCAATAGCTGTCTATGCCTCTGCTTGTTGCATATTAATGTAATTTTCCATAGATGAGATGCTGCTTCTGAGGTTGGTGAACTTGTCAACTAGTTTCAGAGAACCACCATTTAGTGTGGAGATGTTACTTCTTTGATTAGAACATATGTACTCCATTTTGTCTGCATTCACATGGAGGTCTATGCCACCTGATGTCTACTCCAGACTGTGCAGCAGGGATTTGGCTTGGGTCGGTGTATTTGCTAGAAGTGCTACTTCATCAATGTAGTCTGCATTGGTAATAGTTTGTGCGGGGTATCGTCTGCTTCTTGCCTTTTCCAGTGTAAAGCCATTTTCCTTCATTAAATCTATCAACATTCAAAATTTGTATTTTTGTTACTTTTGTCCCCTCCTCAAAAAAAAAAGCAACATAAGTCTATAAAAGGTGACAAGTTGAAGATAAAAATATAGGTGAACAGAAACTGAGACTGAAAGACAAATAGCCAGACAGATAAACTCAATTAAATTCCTGAATGAAATGAATAAATATTGACAATTAAAAATGTAGTTATATAAATAGGTAAATCTAAAGAAATAGGCCAATAAATATATCCAAGTGGATGGAGTATATGAATAAATAGAGAGATTGATATAACAGATTAGAATAGATTGATATACATATACAAACAGGAAATGGGTAGAGTTAAAGTTTGTGTATTGATGCATATAGACTGAAGATATTGGATTCATGCATGTAATTTAGATTCATTTAAAGAAAGAGAATAATGTATTTTATTTTATGTTTGTATTCATGAAAGTTTTTTTTTTATAATTAAAAGTAAAAAATCAATAAAAGAAAGAAATGTATTTAGATTTTACAAAAGAGATCAGAGCCTGGTAACTGTGAATGAGAAGACAAGCCATGAAGACAACTCCATTCACATCCTTAAGAGAAATTGAGAATCTGGAGACACATAGCAATTTACAAGAAAAACAGTGAACATAATTACAAAAGAAGAGAGAAAATGAGTGTAAAGTAGAATTGGCCCGTGTGATGATAGCCAAACAGAATTTATAAAGTGGTTTCTCAGAATATAACAGGATCAGCTGAAATCTTCTAAAAAAGGGGAAATAATTAATGAAAGCTTTTCATTTATTAAAGCTAGTATCTTTATCTTTCTTGTTTTGATTAAATAGGTCTTGCTAAATAATAGAAGTTTGTTAAAGTATTGTAATGTTACTGGGGTTGGTTATTGAAATAATTACTTGAATTGTAACTTACAATGAAAACGGTTTATTTTACTAGATGTACAAGGATGTGTTAAGAGAGGTATATTGCTATCTAGTCTCACTTGGAAGGACAGCCTCTGGCCAACACTGTCAATGCTTTTATTAAAAAAGAATAGTCCATTCTATACAGAGAGGCATCATCTCTTCACTACAACATAAAGGATTCCTATTTTTATAACAGAATAAATAATAAAAATTGAAGAACTTACTGGAAGAAAGGAATCTTAGAAATATTCTTATAAGGAGATTTATAAGCTCATATGTGAAAATATAGTAATCTGGCATTTTTTAAATTTACCAGAAATTTGATCAAGAAGATTAAAGTTGAGAAGATATTAATATAGAGATTTATTTTGCAAAGAAAAAAATTGAGGTGTTTTTGAGACTGTCCAGTGTGTTATATAGTGACATAATGAAAGTCCATAACACTTTTGTTATAAAAATATAACTCTCTCTTTATTACTTGTAAGGTCTGAAATTGGCAGTAAGTGAGAGAGAGAGAGAAAGAGAGAGACAAAGATGATCGACATGGACACAGGCTGGTAGAAGACTGCATATTGATCTTTTCTTAACCCACATTGTGAATCCATATTCAGGGCCTTATGTCATTGTTTATTTTACAGGAGGTTTTCAAATGGGGTCTGCCGGGAGCCACCTGGCTCCCACCTCCTCTGAGCACTTACTAACTGCTCTCTGAACCTCTTGACTGCTAGAATCTCTTCTGACTGATCAACTGCAACTGACTGTGACTGACTGTTTGTCTGTACCTGGGTATTTATAATTTCATAATGCCTATGTGTTCCGGTTTGTGATTCACATGATCCACTTCTGGTTGTTAATCCACATGATCTGCTTCTGCTGTTCTCTTGTTTACACACCTGGAACATCCTGTTTTAGAAATTCCTAACTGACGGGTCTGTCAAAGGTCAATAAGCAACACAGTGTATATTTTAAAGAAACAATGTGTATACACACATGAAATAATCATTATTTATTCTTAAAATTTGTAACTTTGATTCAAAACTCTCAGAAATGACACATTCAATAAATGTGTACAGCAAATGATTTGTGTAACTTGTACATTGTTGCCTTTGATAAAAACTTTTCTTTTTCTTTAGACTTAATCAAATGATGCCCCTGGTTGTTTCATAAGCCAAAAAGATACATTTTGCTATACCTCAGCAAGTGTCCAAGGTAACTGAGTCACATTTTCATGCTGGCTGTTTTTATTCAGTAGCTACAGCTGATTTCAGCTTCTAAAACAACAAGTATTTTATTTAAAAGATTAGTGGAAAAGTGAGCTATTCAAGAGCAAATAATTCAATAGCTATCATTTCATATTATTGTCATTTTTCCTTATAATCCTATGATGTGTCATATATATTTTTTCCATTTTACAAGGGATATTATTCATATTGTCCCAATAAAGGAGACATATAGGGAAGAGAGTATTTAATATCAGTAAGTCATAAGAATCAATCCTCTGTTTGATGATCATATGCTTGAATTATAAGTTTTCATGTGTCTGCTATATAGTTACAATTCTGAAACAGCTGGGTAGGATTGAACTCTTTTGCTATGGTTTGTTTAAATAGCTTTTAAAGAAGACTTATGTTTCCATTCTTATTTTGATCACTTTCCCAAAGGTCACTAAATGCAGCCCTCAAGCTATATGTGATTTCCAGTTTATAGAATTTATATTGTAATTAATCAGAAAATAAATGAATTGCAACATTAATAAACTTTAAAGTAAAAGTTGCCAAAAACCTCAAGAACAGAATTTTAAAAAAATTTTCACTTCAAAAAAATTTTCACTTCAAAAAAATTTTATTTTGCCAAAAAATTTAACCATTTTGTTTGTTCAGTTTTAGAATTAACCTTGAATTTAAGCCTATGATAAGTATTCCATAATATATTTTGTATTTTAACATTCAGTTTGGTCATTTCACTTCAAAGGTAAAAAATGATTGAAGAAAAAGAAGCAAATAAAGATTTTACTTATTAAATAATGATACTGTTAAAAAAAATAATATTTTATGAAGTATTTAGTAATCTTATTTCTTTTGTGCTTTCAGTGTTGATATAATTTTCATTTCAGATTTTAGTAATAAGATTATTTAATTAGATTACTTAGCATATTATATACTTCAAGCCTGTTTGCTATTTGTTCTAAATTGTTAAACTTTTAGATGTATTTATTTAAATCTAACACTTTTAAAATACGTAGCTGCTGAAATCAAAATTTCTACTCGAAAGAATCTGCCCTTTAAGTTATCTCCCTTTAACATTCAAATATGAACCATTATCAGGGTGAGTGCAAATACTATATTTAGACGGGGAATGTAAGTAAGTAAAGTTGGTGACCTTAGTTGAAGGTGACTTGAAGGCTCCCTTTTCAAAAGCTTCCACAATAAGGTGTAGGGGAGGGTGCTATCCCATTCATTGGATTGCTCCACTTTACCCTTGATCCTTACCTTATAATACTGAGTGTTAAGCAAGGCAGCATCAAGTACTATTTTTTGAGTCTTTGGTATGACTCAACCTGGGATTGAACCCCAGGTCTCCCGGACTATTAGCGAACACTCTACTCATTAGGTCAATGGCCAGGGAATCAGAAGTTGCTTTATTCTTAATATTAGAACATTTTAATGGTATTGTACAAATAAAAATTTTGCAATGATATGACATATTTCATGTGCTGCAGCATTGGATTATTATAAGATTATATGTATTTAAATCAATGTGTGTATATTGATGCAAAAGACATCTTGATTTTTGAGTCAACATCTAGACTAAGTAGTTTTTATGTAACCATTCATTGGTTTCTTTATATAGAGGAACTAAATTTGAATTGCATTTGTTATCTTCTATTTACAGAATAAAGAAATGAAAAAGGAACAAGTAATTTATACATACTTCAAGAGTATGTTAATATGCGTCATAACATTCTGAACATGTCTCTTTACATCTATCAAACTATACACCTACATAAATTAAACATGCACACACACACACACCTACCCCCTCATATATATATATATATATATATATATATATATATATATATATATATATATGGAAGTAAAAAATAGAGTAAGATTCAACAACATTGAGAAAAAATTGATAACAAAGTAATCCAAGCAGAAGGAGAGATTTATTAAAAAGCAAAGTCGACACTATAGTACTTCGGTTCTTATGAACCATCTTCAGGACTGTAAGGGATGATATAAGTGATGTTAAATCAATGATGGATGTTTAAAAAATTCATACAAAAACCGAGGGAAATCTATATATTAGGAGAGAGTTGGCCATTTAATCAGTAGATCAGTGTTTGTTTTAAAAATTATATCATGTGATTTGCTGGGAATATTACTTAGACTTCATATATTTTATCCTCTCCCCTTCTTTCTCCTTCTCCCATTTGTCTTTTATCTTCTTACCTCTTATTTCTTCTATCTTTCTTTTTTTTTTCTCTTTTTCTTTTTCTTCCACTTTTCAATTTGATAATTTTCTCATTGAACAAATTGAACATCCAGCATTGATTCAATATCACTAATATCATCCTTTACAGTCTTGATGATGGTTCAAAAATTCCATAGAGTTGACTTTGTTTCTCAATAAATCTCTCCTTCTGCTTGAATTACTTTGTTATCAATTTTCTCCCCCACTTCTCTCTCTCTTTATATATATATATATATATATATATATATATATATATATGCACACACACACACACACACACACACACACACATATATATATATATATATATATATATATATATATATATATATATAGTCACCTATTAGTAAGTATATCTCCACCAATTTTTATAAAAAGTTGATTCTTTTTTATTTCTAATACCTAATCATATTAGTTTTCATTAAATAATCATAATGAAAACAGATATTCTTAAGTTTTATTTATTACCATACATTACAGCATTAAAAATCCCAACAAGAAAAAAATCGAGCTTGGTTTGAAAATACTATCAATTTACACAATGAAATAAGATTTTTTGCATTGGAGTGTACTTATTTTTGAAGTAGTTCATGTTTTTGGTTGAACAGTTGTAACATTGCAGATTTTGGTGATAGATAAAAACTAATATAATCTGTTTTGATTGGTACCCCTACTCATTACACTGGCCTAGTTGGCTGGGGCTATAGAATATATTGACAGCATCTCTGTAAGACTCCCTCAATGAGTGTCCTGGATATGACACTAAACAATCTGATGGTGAACCTCCAGTAATGCTGGAGCTTTGGGGAATGCGAAGGACCCCTTTATTGCCATTGCTCCCATTGGAAATTAAAACACTTGTTTCAATAGAATACATCCCATAAAATTTATAAATTCTGTGTGTTTTAGTTTTTGCTGAAATGTAATTTTTCTTCATTTCAATAACCACCTGAATGGGAATCAAAATTTCATCTTATTTACCATCAATGGATGTTAAAACTTATTTCAGTTGTTGAAAATTAACCAATAATGTTTCATTCAACTCTAATCATCAATGTAAACAAATTTTATTCAGTTATATTTTGTCCAATCCAAGGACAATTATAATATATTAGTTGTTTTTATTTTCATAAAACTTTATTGAATTTTTTTAGCTCTTGCTAGTGTATATAACTAAGATAACACCAAGGAATTTTAATAACTTTTTATTTAAGATTATTTTAAGAAAGTTCTGCTTCAGTTATCAAATTCATTTGAATTATTATCATATTCCTTATGACATCAATCATGATTATTCACTTGAATCAATGTAATATGAAGCTTTGATAAAACCAATTACTGAATTTCTAGTTTCTTAATTACAGAGTTGCTGGTTATATTAGTGTCAATCATCAATTGTTATAATTACATAATTATATAAAATAAAAAAAAATGTACTATATCAGTTTGATGGTGTCACTTAAAGACTTCAGTGATGGGAAAACATTATCAACAAGAAAAAAAAAAAAAAGAATTATAATAATATCATATTCATCCCTACTTCTATTTTTAGACACACTGTGGCTCTGAAATGAAATAAAGGAATATAACCCAATTATATTTTGATTCTTCACTGTTTCTAAATATATTTTGTCATTTTCATCATTGTTATGATGTAACAAAGCCAGCAGCTCAGTTTTGTAAATGTAGGTTAAATGAAATGGTGGCCAAGAGCAAAAGATTACCTGTTGACAAGTGATATTATATAAAGAAGAATGTTTATATTTAAAAGGAATTTAAACATTCAAAATAAAAACTTTTAAATATAAATAGTCTTGGGCTGCACTGATTATCACATTAACCATATGCATTTCTAGGTGGCATGTCAGCCATGAGACATGAGCTTGCAAAGTTGGTTGAAAATTTTCACAGACCCAGTGATAAAGATGGATAAAGAAGAGATTGATATATAGAGGTTATGTCTTAGTTCAATGATGATAGGATAATTAAAGAAGACAAGAGAGACAGAGAGAGAGAGACAGAGAGCGATGATAAAGTCCTAAAAGCAAAACATGACTTTATATTGTCAAATTAAAAGTGGCCAATATCTCCTGGATTCAAACTTTCAAAAGAATATCTAGGAAATAAACACTAAGGGTCCAGTGTTTAAAAAGAATTTTTATATTAATTCACTTCCTCCACCATTGTAGTTTTTTTGTTTTTCCTGGCTACCAGACAATCTCCCCACCCCCAAAGTAATTGACTTTGTAGTATACTATGTGTTACATAACAATATTCTTATTCAGTGAACTATGGAAAAGTTCATTTGATCAAATAATAACAAAATGATAATATTACTTAGAAAAATATAATTGACTCAAAGTTATCCACAATTCATATACCTATAAAAAAAAACCTTTTCTATTTTCAGGGATTTAAATGCAGTTGATATTTTCTTTGCACAGAAGATTGTATAAGGACTGACTACTGATGGAAAATATATTTGTTATGATTTGAAATCAAAGCTTTTGATTTTTATTAAGTTATATGGAACATTTTTATGTACATCATCAAATATTGAACATATAACTGAGAAGCCTTTAATTAAATGGTGTATTTATTTTTATCCTGTTTGGTCTGTGTACCATTAGTAATGGACATTCATGAAGGTGAGTGTGTGTCTGTGGTGATGGTTGGGCAGACATTATTCTGAACATTTTCAAAAGAAGTTTTTTTAAACCAAGAAATCAGATAAAATAGGTTAAATCCTTTTACTAAATTCATTTCTACTACTGAACATTTTCTTTTCAGAAAATGATATACTTAAAATTTTCTCATTTGTATTTTACTTGTCATATAATATTTATGAATCTGTGTATGTATAATTGTTTGACAGTGAAAAATGGTTTGCAAATTAATTGATATTAATATCCACATTTAAATTCTATAAATTACACCACAAAAACATTTTACACATTGCCTTTTCTTTATATACAAGGAAAAGGCAATGTGTAAAATAATATATATGCAGTTTGCATCTTCACGTGACTTGTATATATATATATATATATATATATATATATATATATATATATATATATATATATATATATAAATAAATATATATATATATATATATATATATATATATATATATATATATATATATATATGTATATATATATATATATATATATATATTGGATTTTAATAACCTTCTTGACCATCAGAATAAAATATCATTACCAGTACCAACTCTGTGGGCTGACAGTAATTTTTTTTCTTCAATGTGTTTTTTTTTTCTCCCCTCCTGGATTTTCCTTTGGTTACTATCCCATGCTTACTTCCTCTAGTACAACATTCATTGTCACTGACAATTCTCTGAAGGGAAGTGACTGAAAAAAACGGTCCCCTTTTTAAGGATTTTAATTCGTTTTTATGATTTTAAAATGTTCTTAACCCATGCACTTGCTTTTTAAAGCAAGATTTAGATTCTGTTCATACTAAAATATCTCCATGTATATATATATATATATGTGTGTGTGTGTGTGTGTGTGTGTGTGTGTGTGTGTGTGTGTGTGTGTGTGTGTGTGTGTGCATGTGATTACCTGCAGATACAAGTTACACATAGTGATGGCTTACTTTCTTCTCTTGAAAATATGACGTGTGTTTTATCAAAGGTGTGTAGGTCAATCTTATGATTGAAGAGGCTCATGAGAATTCAAAAGAATGCAATTTCACAGGCTGATTCAATGGCTCCTGTGAGTAATTTGAACAATATCTGCCATGTGTGCTTTAAGTCATGTAAGTCAGCAACTGGTCTAAAGAAACACCTCACATTGGCATGACAGTAGATCTTGGTGATTGAGTAATAGCGAGATAGCTATCTGCTGACAAATACTGTAATCATCTCTCTCTCTCTCTCTCTCTATATATATATATATATATATATATGAAATAAGGTCTGTGAAAGTGTTGATAAACCCTTTTGTAGAGTCAAGGTCCATCTAGCACATATATGCCATAGAGTATGAGAAATACATTGTTTACTGTGGATGTTTGGTCTGACCATTTACTGCAACTAATACTCTAACATTTGTTTTGGATCCCATGTTGTTGCCAGGTCTGAAAAGGGATATCAAGAATATGGGTTTGGATCTTTTAACCCCTTACTCACCTAAAATCTATTCATGCACACGCTGTTCCTTCTAAATAAATGAAAACACACACAGATATATTATGAGAATGAGATGAGAACTTCTTTTAAGAACTTTGAAACATCTTAGTTATTTTAGATAAGTCAGTATTTTATGATACAGTAAGCTATTTGGACTTGGTTAGTATGAATGTACCTTCTGGTTTTCTATTCTGCTCCTTAACTTTCTGGCAATTTTACATCAAACCCTTTATTCCATCCATGTAGGTAAGATCCTTCTACTTGAATTCTTGTATATCAGTTATTTCTACTAAGGTAATTTATCTTTTGGATATTGTTTGTCTGTTTCTTCTATTAAACCAGAGTTTCTGACTTTTATGCACTACCCAAAGTAGGAACTGAACTTAGACCATGCCATTTCATGAGATACATATTAACCAACATTTTGCATTGTATCTGTATTTAATGAACTGCGAGAAATTCTATTTACTCTTTTGGACTGAAAGCCAAAGTTCCATTTATTATAAAATATGAAGTCATTATTCAAATACAAGAAAGGTGATATTTAACTAAGCCATGTTTTGTAAGACTGGGGAATAGAGAGGGGATTGTTTTATTACATTAACAGTTTTAATGTAATCAAACCAATGAACAAAAATCTACCCATAAGTTGGACATTATTTGCCTGTGATGTTTTGAGACATTGGTATCATAATAGGCAGTTAATTAATCAATTTACTGTTGATGTTACATTAAATATCAATTTGCTTCAAGTAGGAAAAATATTTTTAATTTGAACACTGCCAAGCGATTTGCAAAAAAATAACATTACAGGATTTTATTTTCAGTGAGAATTTATTTTAATGTAAATTAACTTAGAATAATTATCAAAACCAAATAAATGCTGAATTTTAATGAATATTCTAATTAAAAAAAAAAGAAATTAAAGAAAAGCCAAATCAAATGGTTTTTATTGATAATTTATTTTTATTCTTTTCTTATAATTAAATTCATGACATTTTCCCATTTTGCATGTCAATATAAGCTACTGCCTCTCTGTCCCACATAGTTGTTATATTGGTATATAAACTATATACATTATTTGGAACAACTATTATGGGAAAGTGGTTCTTTTTGACCTAATGTCCAAATTTTTGTTTTACAAGCTTTAATATATGTTCTTGTTGCTCTTGCAGTAAGAAAAGAACAGTTGAGTCTTTGTGGTTGCTGTTAATTATTTCAGCATATAAGTAAATCTGTAGTAGATAATTGTAGGATGAAAAACTGTGTTGGGATTATGTTTTTTTTTAATAAAATTTCAACCAATTTATTGTGAGTTTGACTCATGACAATTTTTTAACCTTCTTATGTCATCTTCTACTCTGAATGTATTTGAGTTCATTATGTTTCAACTGTTCTTTTCTTTAAAATCTTTTACAGTTAAATGAAAAAACCCAAATAGGATTACTA
>CAUZXS010000009.1:0-42500 GCA_963585895.1 Sepioteuthis lessoniana | reverse complement strand
TATTGAGTGACCAGTAAAAAACAACAATAACAACAACAACAACAACAACAAAAGAGAAACAGTAATAATTCCTCGAAGGAGAAAAGAATCTTTCAACAAAAAGGTGATTTACAAACATTTTGAGCCAAGATGACAATGTGATCATTAGAAAATTTTGATTTCATAATTTGATGATCAAATATAAACTTATTTTAAATAACTTGTTAGGAATAATAAAAAGAAATCAAGATTTTAATCTTAAAATGCTTTTAAATCTTAAGATTTTAATTATAAAGGAAGATGTGTACACAGCAGTGCAACTTATGTAATGATGTCTAGATGTCTAGACAATCTGTTGATGAATCAGCATCAGTTCTTGTAATTTTTGATCAACAGTTTTTGGTGAAACACAGGATTATGAAAGTTCTGCACTTTCTGTTCTGATCTCCATGATATACATTAAATTCATGTTATTTGGTGAGATCATGTGCTGTCTATTTATCTAGGATATATTTTGTTGTTGAAAATAAGGTGTAAGAAGGGACCAGCTTCTAAGAATTCTAAAAATATTCTCCTTAGCAGTTGTCTAGTATTCTTATCAGGCTAAAATAGTTCTAAAATTGTTGTACTCCCTACATAATGGACTCACCCTCCTCCAGAAATACACGTCAACAGAGCGTTGACAGGAGTTCACCAGAGTTGATCAAAACCCACGTGATACAATCATGTGATAGCACTTGCATGGTGGACAATAGTTGCTATCCGACTGGACTCTCAGCTCACTACTGTCTCATCCTGTTCACTTGTATCTTGTTTCTGTTACTTGAATATATATGTTTATCTATCTACCTTTTTGTGTTCTCTTTTGCCAGCATCACAACAAAAATAAAATAAAGTTACTCAAAATACAGATTTGATAATTTAATGATGTCAATTATTTACTTTTATAGATCAAATAGATTTTATAGTCACAAATGTTTTCCGTCGAAATTTTAAATTTTGAAATATTTAAAAATTCTTAAACTTTATCAGCATCATTAAACAGAGCATGATAAAAAGAACTACAAGTATATCAAACAGACAAAATGATAACTCATATTTAAAAAATCTCAGTTTAAGAAAAATCTGTTACACAAGAATTCTTTAAAAGACACATTCACATTTACATAGTAGAACAACAGAATCAGTATCATTTTCATTGTTTTCTCGTGTATTTGAAAATTGTTGCATGAAGAAGAATGAAACATTTCACATGAAATAAAACAATTGTGGGGGGTCTGCCAATATCATGTTTTACCTTTCAAATAAATGGGAAAAAGATGTATTGTTTTTATACGTTTTTTTTTGGAAAAGTTTAATCATACAGATAGACAGATAAAAAGACAGAAAATGAACATGTCTCTCTCTCTCTCTCTCTCTATATATATATATATATATATATATATATATATAGACAGACAGATAAAAAGATAGAAAATGAACATGTTTAGATAGATAGATAGATAGATAGATAGATTGTCTGCTTTAATACAGCAAATCACCTAGTAATGAAAAAAGTTCAAATGCCAACAGTAGATTTATTTATTCACTTATTTATTAATTTACTACAATGTGGATGCATATGACCTGCAGGTAAAGAACTAAGAAGAAAGTTTTAATCTTTCTTTGCATGAAATTAATAAGTTGCACATTGAACCAGAAAAAATAAACTATGGTAACAAAATCCACGCAGGTCGATGGGCACAAAATATAAAACTTGCATGATACTACACAGTTAGAAGGTACTGTGAAAATAAAATGTTTCTATTTTTCTTGTAATTATGAAAAAGCAAGATAGATAGAAAAAAAAATAAACATGAGTAAGGACATTGGTTCACAGGTTGTATTTTGTTACACAGTAAGTAGGTAGTTGATAAAGTCAATATTTATATTTTTATTATTAAAAAAGAAAAAAGAAAAAAGATGATGATATTGAATGATAAGTATAATAATTGTGTCTTACTTCATAGTGAACTCAGTGCATAGAAAATAAGACTTTTTCTTTTCTTGGTTTTAGAAAAATAAATTATAGTATCTTTCGATGTTTCACAGAATCTAAACATTTTCACCTTTCTATGATATTTCATAATAATCTTAATATTATGTTTTAAAAAATCAACTACAGACTTTATATGAGTAAAAATAGTAAATATCAATCTAAAACTATTAAGTAGATGTCATATGTAAACTGAAAAAGGTTGGTGAATAGACCAGTCAAAACATACTAAAAAAATGTACTAATACATGTAATTTATGGAATAAATAACATTATGGTGAGTAGATATATAATTTATAAGAACATAAAATAAATATTATTTGAGATACAAACAGATAACCCAATTCCAGTTAGATTACCAAATCTTGTGTTAATTAACAAGAAAAATAGAACTTGCTATCTTGTGGATTTTGAGGTTCTAGCAGACCACAAAGTGGAAATAAAAGAAAGTGAAAAGACTAAGAAATACTTGAACCTTTCCAGAGACATAAAAACTGTAGAACATGAAGTTGACTGTATACCAATTGTTGTTGGTGCACTTGGAGCAGTTCTCAAAGGCTTAGAAAAAAGATTGGAGAAATTGGAAATTAGAGGAAGAATCAAGACCATCCAGACAAAAGCATTGTTAAGATCAGTTAGAATACTTAGAAGAGTCCTGGAGACCAGAGAAGACTTGTTGTCAAATACCAGTGAAAGATCACCAATGGGAAAAACTTGCAAACAGTGAAATAATGATAATTATAATAAAACTACTGGTATGCTCATTATAGTGGGAGCCCTGAATATGATCAAAAAAGGGAGAGATAAACACATTTAAAAAATACCAAGCAGTCCCAGCCTATGCAGAATATAAAAATTACACTGAGCAGAACTGATCTTACCCTTAGAAGAGTACAATCAATGTGAATGAAAAATATCACCCAAAAAAGGCAGAAGAAAACAAAAACATAAAACATAAATACATGAAATATAACCTTCCCTTGAGCAAGGTCTTGGATAAAGACCCAGTAAAGAATTGTACAAAACCAAAAGTAAAGTAGAAAATTAAATAAATAAACAAATTAATGTATAAATAATAATAAAACATTAAAAAAAGAAGATTCAACGAAAATGTAAATGGGGGAAGCCGAAAGGAAAGTGAACAACTGGATACAAAACAGTATTGGAGTAAACTGTCAGAAGTAAACCCAAAGACACAACAAAAAGTTTGAATAGTTGATCAACATGAGGAATAAATTAAAAAGAAAGACCAGAAGCAGAAATACTGAATCCCTAAAAATGACCCTCAAGAAAACTAGAAGGCACTGGGTCATAACTTCTAGTTCAAATAATTCACTATGATTCATGACAGATTAACTTAACAACTACACAAATGCCTACAAGAGAGAAAAATCCTTAATGATGAAAAGAAAAAATAGTTTGAATCAGAAAGATAAAAAAATAACAAGTATTTATTACTCGCTTGAAATAGAGGCATGAATAACATACTCTACATTGATTGACACATACTAATAAAGGTGAAAACAAGGAGGAAAAATCATGCTATGGATAGACCGCAGAAGGGCATACAACATGATCCCACAATGATGAATATTAGAATGCTGAAAAAATTGAAAAATATGCAAAAATTTTAATGAATAAAGGAAGAAGAAAAACAACAGAAGGAATAGAAATACTCAATCAGGAAAGCATGAAAATGTTTAGAAAAAAAGAAAACTACTGATACCTGGAAATATTAGAAGCCTATATTATCATATATGTATTGTTGTGGAGTGGCAGGAACCCACTACAGGATGGACTGGTCTGAGGATTATTTAGAGTAGTGCTCTCTCAAGACTGTGTCAGTAAACAAATATGACTAACATTATTTACATTAGTCAGAATATCAACTGTGTACTATTTTTTCTCTGAGATAAAATATCTATTTTACATGAGCGTTGACCCCTTAATTATTTCAAGACATGATATATATATATATATATATATGTGTGTGTGTGTGTGTGTCTGTGTTGAAAAGATAGATTTGTAGTGAATCTGACGGTATGATAGAAATATGTGGAAAGTCTTGAAGAAGTTTGTGTAGATGAAATAAAGCCCAAATGAATTATCACACATCTAAATCTGAGTTAAGAGTTTGATTTATCCAACTTTCCACATATTTCTATCATATGTATATAATATGCTAAAGAGGATCCTGCTGCTTAGCAATAGTGAACAAGTTTGCAAATCCAAGATTCTACCTAATTTTGACCAAGAATTAAATCAAATTAAGCAAATATTTACATTGAACTTAGTTTCATTATAATATTAAACACACCTTAACTCTTTGATCATAGGAAGATTAAAAGAAGCACCTTTGAAAAGAGCCAATGAAAAAGATGTGTAATTTGAAAATAGAAGAAATTTGAAACTAATGTTCTTGATGACAGACCAACCAAGCAGTTGTTCATTGAAAACAAACAAAATCACATGACACATTTGGGGATGGGGAACTTAATTAGAAATGTGTTTGCAATGAGAAAGTAGGCAAAATGGCTTCAGCAATTAGAGCAAATCAATTTTTGGATTGATCTTTAGGAGTGTAAACTTATTTGATATATTAAAACAAAAATTACATTATAACAAAAACAAACAAAATAAAAAGGAAAAATGTGTTTTTAAATCAAATATAATTTATTAAATACAAGCACTTACAGGAGGTTTAAGAAGATCAACAGACTGATGCTCAAGAACTTAAAGGTTTCAATGTTAGTGCCATGAGAAGATCTAAAAAAAGAATTATCTTGAATAAACAAAACTTCTAATCAAACAATGCTTTAATCTTTGAAGTTTGGATATTGGTTCATTATCATTATTGTTTTTTGAAAATATTTATATTAATAACTATAAAAAGGTTTTCTACCTTCTATAGACAGTCTAATGGTTTAATACAGAACTACTAGATTTGCTCTGAATACTAACTGGACCCAGAAGAAGTTTTTAACACTTAAGAGAACTTTTTGTTCCTCAGAAGGAAATAAAAACTGTCATTTATTAAACTATAAGCAACAATCAGATAGAAGCCATGTTGCTGCAAGTTGTAACTAATCATACAAAATTTAAGTCTCTAAATTTCAAAAGATTAAACAAATAATTTTTCTTACTAAAAGGATTATTTACAATTAATTAAATATTACTAATAGGATTTTACATAGTTCAAACCAGAGATATAAAATAATTACATAGAATTATGACTTAGGATTAACAATCTAGAAAAAAACAAAATGACATTTAAGATATAAATATATCTTAAGTGTCATTCTCTTAAAAAGTGTTTCTCAACAAAATGGTTTTCACAACAAAAATATTAGTAAATACATTTTTTGATGTGGAGATTTATCTTTTATTCCTTTATTGGCCAGGTTGTCAGATATTTTCTACACCACAAGCCCCTATGCAATTTGATTTTGTCTTGATCTTGCCCTTCTTCTCAATGTAGAGCTCAAATTGCTTGATAATTTCATCTTCCCATCATTATGGAGGTCTTCCAAGTAGTCATTTCTGGTCTCAGAAATAGCACATGACAAGTGAACAGGCCACCTGTTGTCTGTAAACCTTCTGACATGTCAACTATGGGGAACTTCTGCTTTCTCTACTCAGCAATCAGATCCTTCAGTCTGCTCCACTTCCAAATTACCTCACTTTGGATGTTTTTCTGCAATAATGTTCCTAGCATGAATCTTTCCTGACCTATGTCTACTGTGACAGTTCTTTGTTTTTCTTTCTTTGTGGTTGCACACATTTCACTTGTGTAAAACATTGCTGACAAAATAGTGTTATTGAAGAGATTGGTGTATAAGGGTTTGGGTCAGCTTTACTTTGAGCACGTCTTTGATTGGGGAAAATACCTTCCACTCTGATCTTATTCTTGCAAGATTTCCACATTTATATCTCTCCCATATATTCACAACCTGTTCTGATGAGATGTGCTCTTTCACCTCCTCAATTTCATCATTTTCCACCACTATACATGAGTAGGAAATCCCTGTGATGCTTAACAAGTTTGACTGTGACATCATAGTAAGCAAGTTTGAACTTTGGTTTCACTACTACATTTACTTTTGGATGAATTCTCTTTGCAAAAGATATGAACTCCCTTATCTTCTCCAGCAATGGGTTAATTAATATCTGTTCTTTTAGAAGGATAACTAACTCACAAAGGTTGATATGCCATAAGACAAAGCAGCAAAACAAAACAAAACTAAGGTTTATAAGAGATGGGTAGTAATGTGTCTTATTCAGTGATGGGTTGAATAGTACAACTGAAGTTCTTCCACAAGGATGGCTTTGGCATTAAATAATCCATGAAGGTTGATATGCCATTAATTAAAGAAACCACCCCAAACCAAACCACTACTATACAGCCCAGTGGTACATTTTATCTTTTGCCCTAAAAGATTGTAAAATAAGCATTTGTTAGAAAAATTAAAAAATTAGTAGGTATTTTTGATCGTTGTCTCTTAGTCTTGTCATAACTTCAGTCAAATCTTTCTCAAATTATTTCCTACAAATAAATTTGATCTTTTTTGTTACATTGGGAAATATAAGTATCCATTGATTTTAAGAATATATTTCAATTGGTAACTTGTAATATGTTGATAGATATTGATATGTATACATTTATCAGCTTTATTTAGGGAAGGTCATATTTATCATGGATAATCCCTTTATACAAAAGATATAAAATATTTATTTCAATTTATCTTAATTCATTTTAACTAATATTCTCAACTTTGTTTTTTATAATACATTTTAGCAGAAAGGTTCCGAATATTCATTTTATTCACTTATTTGATTATGCCGTCTCGTCCATAACAATTTTGTATAAAACTTTAATTTTCATCAAAACTAAAAATACTGAGGTTTTATTATTTCTTGTGAAACACTCTACAATCTTAATAGATATTATTAAGTATCATCTATTATGAAAAAATGCCAAAACTTTGGATTCTGTAATGAAATATATGAATATGTAGTTGTCTAAAAATGTATATATTTATACAGTTTGATTTTTTTTACAGAAGTGTTGCGATGTTATTCTTGTTGAATTTTTGTAATAAATAATACCTAATAATATCCATTTTGATAGTATAATGTTACACCAGAAATGATAAAATCCTTTTATTTTTGGATTAGAAGAAAATCAATTTGTTTTTATTTAGAGAAAGCTCAATTATATCAATTTCTTAAAAAGGGGTTGCACCTCTCTTAAAACTGAAATCAGTATGAGACTTTTAAACAATAACAAAATGCAAAGATAAATGGTTCTTTTTAATGTTCTTTAAGACTGCGAGATACAATCTTCCAGCTGATAAGACCAAGAGTGCTGACTAATAGAAACATGTTATAACAAGCAAAGATAGTGATATTAGTCAGAATAAATTATGTTGATAATTGTTCAGGCAGGCTTGAAAGTAAAACCTATTGATTTCCTCAGAAACTAAAACAAATTCAAAGTACATTATGAAACAAATGAATAGAGCAAGTTTTTGAACTACATAACATATTAACCATTAGTGGTTATGTATTTTCATCAGTGATGAACAAAAGTATGTGTGCTGGATTGCTCTGAAAGTAATGCCTCCTATTTTATAATGGTGTTCCACCATATCAGAGATGGATATTGGCAGGATTGCTGAAGAAGTTTAATCTTCAAGCTGGAATAACCCATTTTTGTCATTCTTGCTGTTGTTGCTTTGTGACAGCAGATGAGTGTCAGTCTGGCAAAATCAAAAATAATTCATAAAAAATATAAACTAAAGCAACAAGTAGATTAGGTACAAAACTTAAAATGATACAAACATCAAAACTAACAATATCTTTGAAAACATTTACAGATTCCGAGAACATTTCTTTTTACATTAAAATCAAAAAAAGAAAAACCACTAATGACTATTTTAAAGATAAAAATATTTTTGAAAGGTTTTTTTCTTTTCTTCGTTTTTCTCTGCATTTAAAAACTTGTTGCTTTTTTTTTTAAAATAAAGATTCACTTGAAATGTTCAAGGCTTTCAGTACTTTTTGTGGTCTTCTTATCTTTGCCATCTTATATCTCTTGCTGTTGTTTTTGAAATGCAATTGATTTTTGTTTAAAAATTATCACATGCAATAATCTCCAATAGATTCTTTTTTTTTAAGACTTTTTAAAACACTTTAAATAATCACTTTCAATTGTCACCAGCAATTTTACAAAATTATCTCTGTGTGTGTGTGTGTGTGTGTGTGTGTGTGTGTGTGTGTGTGTGTGTGTGTGTGTGTGTGTGAATATATGTACATGTATGTGTGTTATGCCTACATGTGAAAAATAAATTAGACTAGAAATACTTTGCTCGATAACAAATTTACTTTAAGATATTTGTTATAATTTTTATACTGACTACATTCTTCACAGTTAATCTAAATGCACTTATATGGACTGCATTGAACCAAAATAAATTTGTCAAAACTGACACTAGATATAACAGCTATTTCATCTCTTGCTTATTTAGACTGAGAAAGTAATTAGAAAGAATTTTATTTACAGAAAAATAAATAGGAAGAATCAGATCCTATATCACTAATATACTTCCCATGAGATCTTTTATCCATAGACGTTTCTGTTTGTTTACGTCCAAGATGATGGCATTGATTGAGATGATAAAC
The DNA here is from genome assembly GCA_963585895.1 of Sepioteuthis lessoniana. NCBI lineage: Eukaryota > Metazoa > Mollusca > Cephalopoda > Myopsida > Loliginidae > Sepioteuthis > Sepioteuthis lessoniana. The sequence continues at coordinate 33,805 of CAUZXS010000009.1, read as the reverse complement.
TGAAAACACAGGAGCATTGGTTGAGAGAAATAATTTCAAATCACTCAAGTCAATTGAAGGAAGAAAAAGAATTTTATTTGCATCTCTCTCTCTCTCTCTCTATATATATATATATATATATATATATATATATATATCTTTGTGTGTGTGTGTGTACATATATATATATATATATTTTTTTTTTTTTTTTTTTTCTAAAAAAAACCAAACAATCGGTCACATTAGGATAATAAAGTCATTTCCATCCTGTTAAAAGCATTGATATAAATCACTGGTCTAAAAAAATTAACAGGACTTCATCAGATCCAACAAGAAATGGAATTATATATATATATATATAAGTAAGTAAAGTAAAGTTGGCGACCATAGTCGAGGGTAACCCGAAGGCTCCCTTTTCGATAGCTACTACACCAAGGTGTAGGGGAGGGCGCTACTCCTTTCCCAGCATTGACCCAGTTTACCCTTGTTCCGTACCTTATAATGCTGTGTCAAGCAAGGAGACATCAAGTACCATATATATATATATATATATATATATATATATATATATATATAATTTACTCAGTTCACCATATATATATATATATATATATATATATATATATATATATATATATGGTGAACTGAGTAAATTGTCATCTAAATTATGCAAAAATGAAAATAACACTGAAATCTCACTTTATTAGATGTATTTACAAAAATCACATGAAAATAGCTTGAAATACTATTGATTAAATTGATTCAACCATGCCCTCCAGACAACTTAAGGATCTTCTTCAAGCCTTTCTGAAAGTCACCCTGTTTAAATTGGTAAATTGATGGCATTATTCTTGCCTTCAGTTCATCTTTGGCATTGCACAGAATTTTGTTGTTTTCTGGCTCAACCATACCCAACATATAATAATCAAAGGGATTGCAATGTGAGGAGTTAGGCAGCCAGATGTCAGGGGTGATGTGGTCGCAGAAATTTTCTGACACCCAAGACTGGATTCTCCAGCTTGTGTAGCATGGTACCGAGTCCAGTTACCAGACATAGGGTCTTCCAGCAGCTACCCTCTTGATTCAGGGCAGCCCTAACTTCCCCAGGCACTCCCATGTGGGGAGATGAATGGAGGCATTTATTATTGTGATCTTTGTGAGGTTTTCAAGTTGCTGGATTTTTGTAATCACCACTAAACTCATTCATTTCTTTTGACCTTCAGATTGACACCAAAACTCAGAAATGATTGTATTGGCCTTTCTGGTGTGAAGGTCAAGCAGTGCAGTCTGCTATTTTTCAAATTTCTACAGGAGTGTATTGCATCAGGATGCAGTTTTCCTCACAGAAAGTGACCAATTTAATTTAGTTTGCAGCACAGTAGACAAAACCTGAATCAAACAAAGTGCTTATATGAAATTCATAATTTGAAATGGTAACAATTTACCCATTGCAACCATTATATATATATATATATATATATATATATACAGTGTATCACAAAAGTGAGTTCACCCCTCAGATTTCTGCAGATATTTAAGTATATCTCTTTATGGGACAACACTGACAAAATGACACTTTGACACAAGGAAAAGTAGTCTGTGTGCAGCTTATATAACAGAGTTAATTTATTTTCCCCTCAAAATAACTCAAAATACAACCATCAAAAGCTAAACCCCTGCCAACAAAAGTGAGTACACCCCTTAGGGAAAGTTGTCAATATTAACATACACCATATCAACTGTCAATATTTTGTGTGCCCACCACCATTATTCAGAACTGGCTTTACTCTCCTGGGCATGGAGTTTACCAGAGCTTCACAGGTAGCCATTGAAATGCTCTTCCACTCCTCCATGACAATGTCGCGGAGCTGGCGGATATTTGAGACTTTGTGCACCTCCACCTTCGGCTTGAGGATCCCCCAAAGATGTTCTATTGGGTTCAAGTCTTGAGATGCTTGACCAGTCCATCACCTCAGCCTCTTCAGTAAAGCAGTGGTCGTCTTGGAGGTGTGTTTGGAGTCATTGTCATGCTGGAACACTGCCCTGCTACCCAGTTTCTGGATAGAGGGGATCATGCTTTGCCGGAGTATTTCACAGTACATGTTGGAGTTCATGTTTCCCTCAATGAAATGTAACTCTCCAACACCTGCAGCACTTATGCAGCCCCAGACCATGACATTCCCACCACCATGCTTGACTGTAGGCATGACACACTTATCTTTATACTCCTCACCTAGTTGCTGCCACACATGCTTGAAGCCATTGGAACCAAACAAATTAATCTTCATCTCATCAGACCATAGGACATGGTTCCAGCAAACCATGTGCTTTGTTGACATGTCTTCAGCAAACTGTTTGCAGGCTTTCTTGTGTATCGTCTTCAGAAGAGGCTTCCTCCTGGGGTGACAGCCATGCACACCAATTTCACATAGAGTGCGGCATATAGTCTGAGCACTAACAGGCTGACCCCTAACCTCTTCAATCTCTGTAGCAATGCTGACAGCACTCCTACACTGATCTTTCAAAGAAAGCATTTGGATGTGATGCTCAGCACGTGCATTCAGCTTCTTTGGACGACCTACCCAAGGCCTGTTCCAAGTGGACCCCGGTCTTTTAAAACGCTGGATGATCTTAGCCACTGTGCTGCAGCTCAGTTTCAGGGTGTTGGCAATCTTCTTGTAGCCTTGGCCATCTTCATGTAGTGCAACTATACGTCTTTTAAGATCCTCAGAGAGTTCTTTGCCATGTGGTGCCATGTTGGAACTTTTAGTGACCAGTATGAGAAAGTGTGAGAGCTACACTACAAATTTGAACACACCTGCTCCCTATGCACATGGGCCAAGAAACACTAATGAGTCACATGACATTTTGGAGGGAAAAATGACAAGCAGTACTCAATTTGGACATTTAGGGGTGTAGTTTCTTAGGGGTGTACTCACTTTTGTTGGCAGGGGTTTAGCTTTTAATGGTTGTATTTTGAGTTATTTTTGGGGGAAAATAAATTAACTCTGTTATATAAGTTGCACACAGACTGCTTTTCATTGTGTCAAAGAGTCATTTTGTCAGTGTTGTTCCATGAAGAGATATACTTAAATATCTGCAGAAATGTGAGGGATGTACTCACTTTTGTGATACACTGTATATATATATATAAATGCACACACACACACACATATATATATATATATATATATATATATATATATATGCTCATATACACTTGCACAGTCAGCTGGGGCTGTAGAATATACCAACTGCACCTCTGCAGAGGCATAAACCCCCCCCCAACGAGTGTCCTGGATATGATATTGAACAATCTGATGGTGAGGTTCTAGTAATACTGGAGATTTGGGGAATGCAGAGTATCCCTTCATTGCTATCGCTCCCAGGTTAGCTCTAGCCCTGAGAGGTAGCACCTGAGAGGTTCCTATCTATGGGTCAAATAGAACTAAACTGTGTACTTATGCTAAAATGAATTGTTTGAAATAGAACTGTTTTTGACATTTAACTGAACTCTTTTGACTTTTAACTGTTTGTAAACAAAATCTATACTTATAGTAAACTGAACAAATCAACCAACCAACCAACCAACTGCCACACACACACATGTGCATATATATATATATAAATACATGCACATACATAAACATGCACACACACGTATATATATATATATATATATATATATACTATCAACTGGAAAGAAAACTCATTAGACTGTCCTTATGCTATTATAAATTTATTTTGACAGGCTGCTCTTGGCAGCCTGCCTCATCAGATGGTGTTAACAAAATGTTAACAAAATTTTGTTAATGCCATCTGATAAGGCAGGTCGCCAAGAGCAGCCTGTCAAAATGAATTTATAATCGCATAAGGACAGTCCATTGAGTTTTCTTTCCAATTTATCTTACACATATATTTGCTCTGGATGAGATTTATATATATTTCTATATATGTTTAGTCATACATCAAGCACTCCTGGAGAATTATATGAAATCTGAATAATTCCAAATTCATTGTCTCTGAACATTTATTATATATATATATATATATATAGTTGAAAATGACAAAGATTTAGTGTTTAGCTTTTTATATCTAGTATTTTTTTAGGTGACTGTAATGTCATAACTGTGGTTGTAGGCAGTTTAAGAACTGTCCAAAGTGTTGTTCCCGCCCAGGTACTACGGCCATCTTTGGTCATTTTTGAGGATGTAAGTAAAAGTAAAGTTGGTGACTATCGTCGAGTGTGACCTGAAGGCTCTCTTTTTGATAGCTACTACACCAAGGTGTAGGGGAGGGTGCTACTCCTTTCCCAGCATTGACCCAGTTTACCCTTGTTCCGTACCTTATAATGCTGTGTCAAGCAAGGAGACATCAAGTACCATTTTTTGAGTCTTTGGTATGACTGGATCTGGGATTGAACCCAGGTCTCCCAGGCCATTGGTGTACACTCTAACCATTATGCCAATAGGTGCTCCTTTATTGTGGAGTGCTGGATTAATTCTGTTTTCAAGGAATGTTTAGCTGGGCAATATGTCATATGTGAACACAAAAGCCATAAATGCAAGCTTGAAGTTTAGATGAAGCAACTAAAGATTACATGACTGAGGATCCACTGAGGTTGTAGGACTTTGTAGCTATATCAAATGTATTTTAAGACTCCCACTCCCAAGCTAAAAGAGATACAGTTTAGTTGTCTAGTTCTTGTGAGTATCCTTTCCTGTCATTTTTTGCTATTAATGTTAATAATATTTTTATATTATCAACTAGAATTTATTGAAAAATTGCTTTCTGGTCTTCTATGATGTTCTTGTTGATGTGTATATGGATGGTGCTAGCCTTGGATAAATGGCAGGTTAGTCTACAAGAGAAAGTGGTGATGATATGTCCAAAGTATGAATTAAGTGTTGCTTTATCATCATTAGGGTTGAAGAAAGCTGAACACTGTCATTTAAAAACTAAAATATTTGTCTCTAAGAGAATCTACTGCCTAAATGTACATCTATCTATCTTTTTTTCTTTTTGAATAATTCATTATTTGTTTTATCTTATTTTATTTTACATCATTTTGCTTTTAAATGGCTTTAATTATACAAAATACAATGTGTTGCCATTTGGACAATCTTTTGTAAAATTCACCCAACCAAAAATGTAGCTTTCATGTGTTTGCTCAGTTTAAATTTTGATATCCTCTCTCTCGCAAACAAATATAAAAAAAATGTGTTCAATTCAATTTGCGACAAAAAACACAAGAGCCGCAAGACTTTCTTTGATATTTTGTCAGATGAATATGTAAAAGAGCTTTGCATTGAAAAACTAAAATGTTGAAAACAAAAGAAACAACAAAAAATCCCAAATCAAATGAATAATGTGAACTACATGAGAAATAAAAAAAAAAAAAAGCTGAACCCACAAAAGCTGATTCAAATATAATGGGATTGCTGGCATTCAACTAACTTTGACTATTTTTTTCCCTCTTTTTATTTTTTGAGAAGGAAAACTCATATTATCAAAACTCCACAGCAATAAAACTATGGTCAAAGCAGAGAGGTCAAATTTTGCAACAATCAAACATGTGAGCACCATAATCATTGAGACATCTTGTCCTGGTTTGTCAGATTCTGGGAAAGGAAAGTGCTATATGAGTCACACAAGTGTGTAGCATTGGAAATTATGGAATACAGCATGGCGGATGTGAAAAGGTGGATGAACCTAAAAGTAAGTCAACATCACACCTCAACTGATGCTGGGCAAAGAAACCAAGATGAAATAGTTCAGTCAGGAACATACCACTGCAAATTTATAAGAGTGGCATATATTGATTTGAAAATATAACCACCAAAATGACTCAAATTCAAACCAAACATCCCAACTACATTGCCCTTCATGTCGATTAACAAGAGGAATATTCTGTTGAGGTTGGAGCTTAGTATTTAAAAAACCAGATACTGAGCCCAAACCAAACTTACTCAAAGGCAAAAACACTTTCATCATTGCAACTTTTAATGTTTGAACATTAAATATAATAAGCCAGCTACTCGAGCTTACAACATCTGCAGTCAATAAGAATGTAGATATCATATGCATACACAAACAGATATTACTACAGTGAACTCAAACTAAAATGCTGTGAATCCAGCAATCGATTGTCATTTGCATGAAAAAAAACTCTTTCAATGCTACCATTTGAAGTGTAGAAATGCTTCACCATCTTCATGCTTTAAAATCATTAAATAGTATAGAAAAAGATCTAATTGTGAATGATTTGTGCCACAATTAATGAACTCTCCTGTACAACAATTATTTCATGCTACTGTCCAACTTATATCAGTGATGAAACAAACATCACCAACGTCTATAATAATCTATTTTCTCTTATCTGACATTTCCCCAAACAGAATGTTCAGATCATTGGTAGAGACATAAATGCTCATATAGACAAAAATGAAAATTATAAATTTTATTTATACAACTCACTAAACAGAAATAATGAACACCTGGCAGAGTTCTTTCTTGAGAATAGGCTTGTATGTTTAAACACTAAATTTCAACAAATTTAGAGAAAACTATGAACTTGCACCAATTTAAAAGTATAGCAATAGTTTATAGTTTATAGATGTATAATCATACATCTATAAACAAGAAGTGGATAAACAGTGTGATAAACTGTGAGTCATACTCCTCTTTTGAAGGAGAATCTTCTGATCATAGAATCATCTCATTAAAAATCCACTTGAGTCTCTGCAGAAATAAGTATATCACTGGCATAATGTTTTACCTCTTAAACCCTCTTTCATGGGGCAAAAGAGATGATAGTCTGAAGGCACTAAATCTGATGAGTATAAAGGATGCAGTAAATTTGTCTATCTGGATGAGACGATTGCCTCCCCTGTCCTGATGTTTGTTTGTGTGGTCGAGCAGATGGAGGACATTATCGATTGGTAATATTTAGTGCCATCAAACTATCATCTCTTCTGCCCTATGCAAGAGGATTGAAGAGGCAAACATTATGCCAGTGACAAGAAAGTGAAAACTGCTGTGATGAAGTGGTTCAAAGAACAATCAACAGAATTTTATGAGGCTAGGATACATGCTTTCATTTAAAGATGGAACATAGCTATTGAGAGAAACAGTGACTATTTTGAGGAGTAAGGATGTGATCCATGGAGGACCAGTTGCATTTTCATGTATGATACTTGTTCCTATGTCAGTAATTATTCCTGTACTAAAGAAAAAGGCATCATTTTTTGGTTCACCCTCACATATATGCATACAGGTATATATCTATCTATCTATCTATCTATATATATATAAACTAGTATATATATAAACTAGTATATATATAAATATATATATATATATATATACTTGCATACACACACACACACACACACACACATATATATATATATATATATATGTGTGTGTGTGTGTGTGTGTGTGTGTGTGTATCTATATATGTATGAGTGTGTACAAGCTTGATCAAAGACCCCAGAACTTGCCTCATTTATGATTTTATGTTTTTTCTCTTGCTTTCCAGGTAGTTTATTTGTCTCAGGATCCAATTGATAGAGAAAGTGTCTTAAGTTTAGTTCTCAAGTGTTTTCAATCATATTAACTGATCATCTTTTGGGATTTTGTTATAGGTATTGTTTATCTTTTTTTGTGAATATTGTTTATCTTTTTCTGTCAGTATTATTCATCTTTTTTTTTAGGTATTATTTTTCTTTTTTGTAGGTATTGTTTATCTTTTTCTGTTGGTATTATTTGTCTTTTTTGTAGATATTGTTTTCCTTTGTTTTTTAGATATTATTTATCTTTTTTATAGGTATCATTTGTCTTTTTTGAAGGTATTATTTGTCTTTTTTTAAGGTACTATTTGTCTTTTTTGAAGGTACTATTTGTCTTTTTCGTATGTATTATTTGTCTTTTTTGTAGGTATTATTTGTCTTTTTTGAAGGTATTATTTGTCTTTTTCGTAGGTATTATTTGTCTTTTTTGTTGGTATTATTTGTTTTTTAACTTTGGTGCAATATTTTTTGGGAGGCGGAATTGATACAAAAAACTAGTGAGAATACGAGAGAAAAACATTATAAGATCATAAAAGCAAAGTTTTCTGCTCATTAACCAAACTTGTGTGTATATATATATATATATATATGATAACAGTGTTGGTTGTCACTAAATCACTTTGTGGGTTTGTGGCAAACCAAGTGTAATACAATATAGAGACTGCTCAATATCTAGGATAAGGCTATTATATAATAATAATAAATGAATATATATTAGATATATATATTTGATAACATGGAATTTGGTCTGCAACCCCTGGGTTTCATGGAGATTTTACAAAACAATAATCATCAAGCAGTTAACAAAATGAAATGAATCGAAAATTGAAAAATACAGTAAAAAACCATTGGGATTTTGTAGGAATTTTTACGTGTGTGTGTGTGTGTGTGTGTATGTGTGTGCATATGTGTTTGTGTGGATTATTGTTGCATATTATTATGTATGTGTGAGTGGTATATAGTGCATTTGTATGCGAAGGTACATGTGCAGTGTGTTGTTTTTACTGGATTTTAGTCGTCATTGTATCTTATGTTGCAACATTATTGTCGGGAAAGATTCTTTATCTATTTCTGTATGTGTAGGTGATTATAACTAAGGAATAAAACATCATCATTGCATGTCGAGGGAAATAAATGAAGATTTGATTTGTAAGTGCATTTAAGCGGGTATAGTATGATAGATCAGATTCGCAATGAATATCAAGGGTAGGGATATATTGTATTGCAATATACTATGGAATATTGTACAATGTTGGTATTATATGTAGGGAAGAGATTTGGGCTAGAATATAATAATAAATTGATGAAATGTTGCATATATATTATATATACTATAGTTATCTGTGATAGTATGTACATAATGAAAATAATGAAGGGGTTACAATAATAGTTTGTATTTTTATGTATGATGATGATTATAACTGAAGAGCAAAGTGTTGTAATTATAAAATTAAGGAAATAGATGGTGGGTTGGGGAGGTATGGGTAATAGTTGTGTTAATGTTGTATGACTTATATGCTATTGTAGTAAAAGATAGAGTGTACATGGTAGATAAGATGAATGTAGAGTGTTGAGGCCTAGTATTAACACTCATAAAAATATAAATCTAACAGATAGTGGAGGCATATGGAGAAGGGTATGGGGGTTAATGGAGAAAGATGGTACATATATTGTGGCGGTGTCATGGTTGGTGGAAGAAAATGGTACTTATGGTGTTTCAGGTGTGGTGTGGTGTCGTTTGATTTGTTTTTTTATTGAAGGTGTTAAATGGGTTATGTGTATGGGTCAAAGTGTGAGAGAAGGTGTTTGTTCTCGTGCCTACATTTTGAAAGGATTTCTTTATTAAGTTGGGTGTTTGTGATGTGTAGGTTATGATGGCTAATTTTTCGTGGCGGTAAGGACGCATTTTTGATGTTTTGTTGTAGGCAGGTACTAGCTTTAATATCTCCCAGGTGATTATGGGAGAAATGTTTGGGTCTTTTAGGTGCCATATGTACAAGGATAAGGGAGTGTTGGATGAGTAGTTTCTGTTTGTGAAAGAAAGTTTATGGTTGTAAATTCTGTTTTATGGTGCCCTCCATTGCACTGATGTAATGTTTGATGGAGTTGTTTTTTTTTTACAGTGGCTTTGTATATAGCGTTATATATAGATATATAACATAAGTTGTTTCTCACTTATGGAAATTTCTCATGCGGACAGGTCATTGATAAATGATTGATGGGCCAAGTGTTTTTGTTGTTGAGATAAACTTCTCACAATGTTATAGCTTCGAAAAAGTTGCAAAGATGAGGCACCCAATTATGGAAGTTTCTCATGTGGACGGGTCATTCATAAATAATTGATGGGCCAAGTGTTTTTGTTGTTGAGATAAACTTCTCACAATGTTATAGCTTCGAAAATGTTGCAAAGATGAGGCACTCACTTATGGAAATTTCTCATGTGGACAGGTCATTCATAAATAATTGATGGGCCAAGTGTTTTTGTTGTTGAGATAAACTTCTCACAATGTTATAGCTTCGAAAAAGTTGCAAAGATGAGGCACCCAATCATGAAAATTTCTCATGCAGATAGGTCATTGATAAATAGTTAATAGCCCAGATGTTTCAGAAGCCAAGTATAAAGCTATTTTACCTTATAATTATTCTTCAAAAACAATCTCTTATATTAAGAATAATAATGGCATTTTCCTAATTATTTGTATTTGTGATCATTGAATTTTCACACCAGCTGTAAATGGTAGATTATATTGGAATTCAAGTGACAGCATGTATTCACAATACTCGAGGACTCTCCTCAGTAGTCTAGCTAATTTTAGTAAAGCTATCATCAGGTTGGGCTTAATTATTCTCTAGTTTTACAGTTCTTCTCCTCTGACCACTGTTGGTACAACTGTCACCTTTGTATTATACAATTTTACTGGGTGTCGGGCAAAGTCAAGATACTTATGTATCTTTTTATTTTCTTTTATTTTAATCTTCTAAAACATTGAATTTCTATATCTGATATGTTTTATTCTTCTTGTTCATGAAATAAAATCTTATTCTTTTGTCTAGACTGGGTGATTCATTTGAATCTTTAATTCTCAAAAATATTTTACTGTTCCAGTCTCTTGGACTGATACTAGTCTGAATTGTTACTGGTTTGTATGGTTAAAATACAGACACTTGCACAGTTCTCAGTGAATCATCCATACCATTCATCTATGTCTGTTTTAAATTCCTTCTGAATTAATTTGCTGTATTCCCTTATAATGTGTTTGATTGCACCATTTCTAATTTTTATATAGTCTACAGTTACATTTCTCCTGTGTATTATCTATCCTAGCTTTATATACTTGGTTCTTATAGTGTTACAGTGAGTCATTACGGAGACAAACTCAGTTTCTCTCTTTAGATTTCTTCTGTGTAGCCATATTCATGTCATTTCATCTATAATTCTTTGAATTTATCTTCTGAAATGTCCATAAATCTCTTTTGAAATCTTGTTTTTATGTTTCTTTTCTCTATTCATCTTTCTGTTTGGCTGTTGTAATTAATCTTTCCTTTGTTTTTCATCATCTTCAAGTCATTTGATGCCTCAATTTCAAATACTAGTGAGTCTGCTTCTTCCTTCTTTTCTTTTTACATATAATCCGTAAATATTGTCTTTTGAGTGCAAAGCTTTATGCATTGTGGTTAGTTTTTTATTTCTATTTTGTACTTCAGGATTTAAAGTTCTTCTCTTGTCCAATTTAAGAAGGCTCAATGTATCTCACAAAGGAAACTATCCTGTTCTTTATTCCTTTGATCAAGTTTCTACAGCAATGTCTGGGTTTATTATCAGCAACAGCCGCAGCCATAACAACATTACTGCCATCATTACCAGTTGTAATAAGTGGTTTTCACTGAAGTTCAAGTAAGTCTCCTCAGCTCTCCAGAACTCTTCTCAGTATTCAAAGCAATCTCAGTAGTATTATGATCTGAATAATCTCAATTATTCCTCAGACCTCCACTTCTTTTAATTTCTTTTTCAACATCTTTGGCATTATTCCAAGAACTACAAATATGATTGGTATAACTGTCACCTAAATTTTTCAGAACTTTTGTAGCTTTTTTTGGCAAAGTCCAAGTATTTATCCACTTTTGATTTTCCTTTTATTTATTCTGTGATCCACTGGAATAGTGAATTCTACAAGTTGACAGGTTCTTTTGTTCATTGTGACCCAAAACTAGCACTGGTCGTCTAGCTAAAATTTGAGGATTTGTTTTTATCTTTAAAGAGAATTTTAGGTTTCTTACATTGTAAAACAGATTCTAATCTGTGCATCTAACATCATCATTATTATTATTGTTATTATTATTATTATGATCATTATTATTATTATTATCATTATTATTATTATTTGTGAGTATTTATACACACACAAATACACTCACTCACGCATATATATATTTCTATCAGCATTTCAGATAACAACATTTTTATATTAACAGAGCTTCCTAGATGTCATTATAATAGAAAAGATAAGAGAGAATTTTACAATCTATTTTTCTTAGCCAGCTCTAATGATATAAAATCCCTTTTTATTTAACTAAATTTGAAGAATTTCTTTTTATTGCAGTTACAGTGGAAAAAATTTAATCAATTCTGTATTACAGATATTTAACTTATATGTCCACTTTAGATAATAAATATAACTATTGTAACTTTCCTTTCAATCAGATGCAATGATATAAACATGTATAAAATGATACAATTTATATTTTTTCCATTATGGAGTTGATGGAATTTGTCTTTCACATTCATAACTTTGTTATAACTAGCATTACATATGTAGGGGAGTTTCAGAGAAAGTTGTTTATATAGGGATCATTTCTGGATGAATGAGTATACAATGAGTATTTGTATATCTATACAAATCCATTTGTATACATTGTATGGTTTGTGGGAATCAAAGTTTAGGTTAGGTAATTTCTTTTTCAATAGTTTTATGGGATTCATGAGATACACTGGTACATTTTTCTAGATGCTAAAGTAGAAAGACTTCATTTTTAGATGGTGTAAATGGTGGAATTTATTACTGGCTATGAGGACAGTGACTATGTATTTCTTCTGTTCATATTTATCAAATCCCAATCAATCTAAAATTATTGGCACAGGATTAGTTTCGTTAGTCTATAGAGAATAAATCAAAAAATATTGTAGGTATTAATTTTTTGTTAGTCAGAAGGAGTTATAACTGTTAAGTGGATGAATAAACAAGTGGAACTTTTTAGAATTTATAATGAACAATTTAACAACAAGTATTGATAGAACAAAATATAAATAGGATATAAATATTAATTTCCAGAAAAATCCAGGGTGGCGATTTCAACTACATTGTATTTATTCACATAATAAAGTACAAAATTCTTTGGGCAGTATAGTTTAGAAATTAGAACAACAATTTTGGTCTACAATTAGGCAGTGGATATGATGTTATTTCTAAACAAGTTTCCATTAAAAAGTTAACGGTGGGAGAGAGAGAGAGAGAGAGAGAGAGAGAGAGAGAGAGAGAGAGAGAGAGAGAGAGAGGAATGTTGTAAATAAATCTGGATATGTTAATAAGTTGGTCCAATCAGAATGTAATCAGATAAAATTTGTGGACTTCAAATATTACAATTAAGGTTTTTAGGGATAATTTGGAAGCTTGTAAAGAGAAATACTATAAAATGAGATCCATGTACATAGAGCAGGTCAATAAACAAGCCAATTTTATCTAAAGTCTAATCATTTGAAAGTTTGTCTAGAATTGGCAAAAATAAACATAGTGATAGGTTTGTGTGACAGTGCAGAAATATTTATTCCAGGACGGGAGTTTATTTTATGCACCTGTGATGTTGGGGCAGTCTGGCACTTGACCCCTCGCAAAATGAGTCCTAGTTAAGATTCCTTTTTCGGGCATATGGGAACTGGCAGATAATGTGGGGGTTAATTTGGGGCTAGACTGACAAGGGGGTTTCCAAATTTCACGTTACACACGCCCACCAAGCCACTTCGTTTTCATTTCCCCGGATAATGGAAAACATGGACTTCTAGGTTAAGATAAAATAGTATTATTCACTGTAGTCGACAATTCCAATTTCCCGTGAAATGTTTGTAAAGGTGAATAGGACATTTAGCGAGAATAAATTGAAGCGAAGGAAGCTGAAAAAGAAATATGCAAAAGAAGGCAACTCGATAGGTAAACAACACAACGAATAAATTTCGACATGAGGGGACATTTAAAATATAACAAGGTTTTTAATACGTGAGGCCCCCAAAAAATATTTAAGGTACTCGCTATATTACCAGCAGACAATCTTAAACACAAATGTCTCTCTTTCTTTTTCTTTTCTCTCTTTCTTCTTTCTTTCTTTACTTTTAAAACTTGAAAAGGTAGTTAAGTTCACTCGTTCGTTTACAGTTTATGAAACAAATTTCTTCCGTTTATTTCTTTCCTTTTCTGAATACATATAAGTTCCAATGTTTGGGAAGGTTAGGAGGAAAAACAGTTTAAGAGGTACTTAGCTTTTAACTGGTTTATTTCGCAGATTCTTATCTTTTACGGGCGAGCGGTGTTCTGTGGAATTTGACGGGAAGGCACCTGTTATCTTCTTGTCCCAGGATTCTGTTCTGCTCTTTCTGGAGCGGGCTGGAAACTGACTTCTTTATCCATCGACTTCTGTCTCCAAACTGAATTCTTTTCACGGCATGCGAGCCCGGAATTTTTTGGCATCAGATCAGCATGTCCTCTCACAGCCACCTCCGCCCTAAAAACTAAATTCTTTCTCCCTATTTCCTCTGACGAAAAGGGTACTACTCCTGGCGCTAAGGCTTTGGCCAATCATTTGGCTCCTTCCTCCTCCTCCTCCTCCTCCTCCTCCTCCTCCTCATCCGGTCGTGCTACTCAATGACCTGCATTCCCTTCTTTGTCCTACCTGGTCATGGAGTGCAGGTAGTTTGACCTTATTCTGGCTGCCCTTAGCGGTCAATCATTGTGCTTGTTAGTCAAACCCAGAAGGAGAAGGGAAATTAACTCTTACTTCTCCCCTCTCAGGAGCATAACACGTGACACTTGTCTCATTCTGGGAGAACATACAATAGTCAGATGAGATAAAACTTGAACTTTTAGAGCATAATGAAAAGAAATATTTTAAAAGACATCAAAGTGAATCAATCAAAAAAAAACCGAACAAAACATCTCAACAACAAAATGTAGAGGAAGAGAGAGTGTCATGTTTTGAAATGTTTCTTTACAAAAAGAATGGAAAGCTTAATGAAATTTAATGGTATAAAGAAAAAAAAAAATTATATTGAAATATTGGACAACTAAATTAGACTTTTGAAATTTCAAACTAAAGTATATTTAGAACTTTAAGCAGGAGAATGATCCAAAACATATTTCTAAATTAGTCTCGAAATATCTTCAAGAAATAAATGTTTTACCTTGAACTTCACAAAGTTCTGATCTGAAAACTTATGGAATGGATTAAAAAAGAAAATGTCAAAGAGCAAAAAAAAAAAAATCTGAAACAATTTGAAGATTATACAGATGAAGAGTATCAAAATTCCTTTGCAGATGTTTGTTCTAACCTCGTAAAGGTTTATCAGAAAGATTATGACTCAAAAAGAATATAACATGGATTATTAATTGTTTCATACCATTAATTTTAGACACTTTTTTAAAATTTGAAATTTCTATTCATATATGTATAAACTTTATATTGATAATTAATTCTGTTTTGCTGAAAATCTTTGTTTCTAACAACTTTTGTAAATGTTCAGTGTAAAAGTAAAAGTTGGTGACCTTAGTCGAAAGCTCCCTTTTCGATAGCAACTACATCATGGTGTAAGGGGAGGGTGCTACTCCATTCCCTAGATTGCTCCACTTTACCCTTGATTCATATCTTATAATGAGAGTGTAAAGCAAGGTGGCATCAAGTACCATTTTTTGAGTCTTTGGTATGACATGACCAGGGATTGAAATCCGGTCTCCTGGACCATTAGCAAAAACTGTACTCATTAGGCCAATGGCCCAGTTATATTCAGTGTAGATCAATTAAAAATTGATAAGAATGATTTTAAAAGAGAAAAATGAACAATATGGGTAGTATTTTTTGTAGTGACATACAAAAAACATTCACCTCTGCCTATGCAGACAAACTGGATGTAACAATACTGGCTTCCACATCTACCAGAATAAACGTATTATTAACAAGCTCCATTGTCAGTTCTGTTATTACCTATTATTATGAACACTTATCAGTTCATGGTGGTGAAGCAACAGTTTTATCGAAAGATGAGCAATACATCAAGTCCATGATAAAAAAATGCTTAAGGGAAAGAAGTAACCTCCAGTCGGCTCTGCTAGAGATCAGAGCGCCACCAATTGACAGAAGACTACCATCACCAACTGGGGGTGTCCTCGTGGTGTAATGGTTAAAGCGATGAACTGCGGAATCGTAGTACGCGAGTTCGTACTCCAGTCGCGCTATTATATTCACTTTCGGGCAAATACCCTTGGGAAAGGTATGAACCCCCTTATTCTCCCTCCAGCTATGGGTAAATAGTAGGACGGACTAGGTTCTTCAGCCTTGTTGAGGCAACTAGTCTAGGAGAAGGAAAACTCTGAATTCAAACCTGTTAAACTCCGCTTAAAAATTGACCTTGTGTCATATCCTGCCCGAGCGGAGGGGTTGGGTAAATAGTACCATCACCAACTGAACAATTATTTGGATAACCCTTTACAACCACCCTATCCAAGAAAGGAGTAACATCATGAATGACTTGAAGAGAGGTCAGCAAATATGAAGACACATCATGACCTCAACAGCCAAAACAAGGGACTTCCACCACTATACCCTGGCAAATGGGTGCAGATATTAAATAGGCCTAACAACACATGGCAACATTGGACCATCATCAAGAAGGGTGAAAAGCCCAGAAGCTACATGCTGTACCTGTCCTAGTGGTGAAGAAAGTCCACTTAGCTGATCCAGAACCAGACACCACACAGCCCACTAGGAGACCAAACGAAAACAGCATTGAGGACAAAACCATTAACACCAACAATACAAGATCCATACCTGGAAGAGATAATAACCAGCAAGGCTCACTCTGATCCAAATCAGGCAGAACCATACAAGCACCATCCAGGTACAAAAACTCTTTATAAATAGCATAACCTGTTTAACACACACTAGAAAACAACAATAAAGACTTTACACAAGCACACACAAACATACATACATACAAACAAACTATATATATACATTAGATAACTAAACAGGGGGACTGTTGTAGTACCATGCAAAAATACATTCACCTTGGAGTTACATGCAGACAAACTGGATGTAACAATACTAGCTTCTACATCTACCAGAATAAATTTGTTTACAACAAACTCCATCACTGGCTCTGTTATTACCTATTATTACTAACACATATCTGTTATTAACTATTATTACTAACACGTATCACTTCATATGCTTCAGTTAGTTATTTTCAAATAAGGAAAATATCATCTAAATTTGCCAACACTTCAACTGTCAATTGATTTGAGATTAAGATTTTTAAAAAGCTTTAATCTTGATACTTTTGATCATATTTTATATACATATAGTACCCCTCATAAATATATATATATATATATATATATATATATATATATACATATATATATATATATATATGAGGGGTGCTGGTAAGTTTTCTGTTAAACCAATGAGTGAATGTCCCCCTCTTTTTGAAAACTTTTATTGAATTTTTCTTTTGATTGTTGAAAAGACTTGAAAATCAATGTTGTTAGTGTGTTGAACTTAGCAATGAATATATTGAATAGCATGTTTCATAGCTCAAGGTCATTTTCTTCTTGGCAGAGATAGAAAACTTTTCAGCACCTGCAACACCAAGTCGTGTATGAGTGTGTATGTACCCACATATATAAATATATACATCTATTTACATACACATACATAAAGTCATATATATATATATATATATATATATATATATATATATATATATATATATACATTTAATTTCCCTTAAAATTAATTTTGACAAATTACTTTAATCAAAATATATCATTCTATGCATATATGTATATTGGTGGATACTTTTTAGGTCTTTTGATCAAAATTGTCGATAATGTAAATAAAAAATCCTATTATAATTTTCTGGGAACTTCTCATATTTCATCTATGTAATATTTACTTTATCTTTGATATTTTATATAAATTATTTATTTGATCAGGTTACATCAATTGATATAAATGTCTCTGTTCACAGAAAAAAAAGATGAATTGTATTTTTACAAAATAATTACAATATTCCATGTTTTCTAACACATCTTGAATGTATATATTCCTATAGATATATGTAAATAGATAAATTGTGTTTATTCACATTAAATATCTCGAGAGTATACATAAAAAACTACAAATTTATTTGATGTGAGATTTTACATTAAAATGACATCAATTTTCCATTAGACAAACTTGTATACATTTATTAAACTCATTTGATCAAAATGAAAAGGTAGTAATAAATAAAACCTAAATGTTTGCTTGTCAATGAGAAAAGAGATGCTGGACAGTAGCAATTTCCTATTTTAATATATATATATATATATATATATATATATAAAGATTTCACTGCAGATTTGCAGCTTAAATTTTTTAAAGTTGATGTCTTAAATTTTGACATTTGAAAAAAATATTTATCAATTTCAATCATCTCATATCCATCTAGTTATCAAAAGATTAATGATAATCAGATGATTTGGGTGAATATTCCATTGACACAATTAGTTGGTATTTCAATTCAGTTGAAATTGAAGCTTTTGAAATCCTGAATTTCAGGATTAGAAGGTTCTACATATTTTAAAAGTCATATTTTACAATTATTCTTATCTTCTTTGTAGTCACTATATTTGTGTGGCTGGAAAATCTGAAATTCTCAAAATCTCACTGTCCCTTAAAAAGCTCTTCACAATTAGACATACACAAAAGTAAAAGTAAAGTTGGCGACCATAGTTGAGAGTGAACCAAAGGCTCCCTTTTTGATAGCTACTACATCAAGGTGTAGGGGAGGGCACTACTCCTTTCCTTGGATTGCTCTGCTACCCATGATCCATATCTTATAATACTGAGTGTTAAATAAGGCAGTGTCAAGTACTATTTTTTGAGTCTTTGGTATGACTCACACCAAAGTCATACTAATGGGGCCATTGGTGAATACTCTAACCATCATGCCAATGTCTGGTACATAAAAAGAGTTGTTATATATATGACGTATGGAAAAAACTACCAAGACTAAAGCTGTATTATCCAAGACAGAAATGAAAAATTTATGAAACATTGATTTTCTTTAAAATAGTCCCCATAGTATCCAACTCACTTATTCTTGCAAGTTTTCCACTTGTTACACCTTCTCTTTTGCTTTGAGGTTGTATTTCTTTTAATGTCTTCCATATCCTTAAATCTTATTGAGAACAATTTACAGTTTAGGTAACAAAACATGAAGCAAAGTCTGATGTGTACAGACAGTGTTGCACTTGCACAATTCTGTGTTTTGCCAAAAAACTGCTGATAAAAAAGTATAAAAAATTTGCCCAGACCAGACATCATCTTCTAATTATATAAATTGTTTTTGATTTTAAAATTCAAAAATTTAAACATTCACTCTTGCAACTTTTGATCTCATCTTATTTTTGAGCTGAATAAATATATGTATACACCCCCCCACATATATATATATGAGAGAAAGAGAGAGATATCATACACACACATGCATGATTATATAAGAGAGAGAGAGAGAGATACCACACACACACACACACACACACACACACACACACACACACACACACACACACACACACATATATATATATATTAGATACCACACAAATATGAGTAGCTATTTACTTAGCTTTGTTTACTATAGTAGAAGAGTAGAGTATCTAGTAAGAATGGAACTCACTACATTCATCTGTGAGATTAGTTTGATGTCTAATCCATAACAAAGGACTTTTCCACATACATGTTGTGGGTTCCATTCTCACAGGGTACTTCACATTTATAAGCTAAGTAAATAGCTTCACATATAATATATTCCTATAAATAAATATATATATATATGTGTGTGTGTGTGTGTGTGTGTGAGTTTTTGTGTACACACACACACACACACACACACACACACACACACACACACACACACACACACACACACACACATCTACAAATAGACAAGTGTATCATACTTGTTTCTATCCTACATGTTGAAGATAATGGCACTGGCCACTGTCTTTGTTTGTGGTTTTTTTTTGGTGTTGTTATTATTGTTAACCTGAAGAGAGACACACTTTACAATGAAAAGTCAACATGTAACCAACAAATCAATCACATTTTGGACTGATCGCAGCATATGACCTTGTCAGAGAAAAGTTGAGACTTAGAGAAAAGGTTAGTAAAGGACAACAGTGTTATAAACACAAACACAGATTGACTATTAAACACGTTAAAGTGTTGCATGACCTTCTCTTCTTTTCTCTCTCTCGGTCTCTTTTTCTCTCTCTCATTTTTAAGATTTTTTAAATTTGTGTTTAACTGAGGGAAAATTCAAATAGAAAGCAATGACCATGTTAAAATGCTTTTTAGTTTGTCATGGATGTTAAAATTCAAAAGAGAATTTATAGTTTGAATCAACCCTTTGAATTGATAGAGATTTCATCAGATACTACTAATAAAGGGCTCATTATAGCAACCGTTCACTTTCTTCTTTTAATGGAATGATGGGAAAGTTTTAAGCAAAGATGTTCCCTCGAGTGAAATTGGAATATGTTTTATACTTGATGCATCTAATGAATTTTGAGAGCTCAGGGCTCAAAGGATTAATTGTTGTGGATGAGAGTAATACTATATTTAAAGTAGTTAGATAAGAAAACTGGATGGAGGCTGGGCTTTTTTTCAGGGAGCAGAATCATCTAAGATTTGACTTGGTTTGTTAAGATAACTTTTCTGGTGATGTTTAGTAATAAAGATGTAAAAAGTTCTTATCAACAGAAACTAATTGATAAATGTCAAAATTCCTATAACTGTAACTTTTAAACATTTATTAATTGTATTTTATGATTATGCGTGAATATATGTATATAAAAGATATATCATTTTAGTCTAAATTGATGTGGTGTTTTTTCCTTACCAAAATAATCTGTGGTAGTCACAATGAAGACCACACACTATAAATTCTTATAATGACTTTATTGAAACAATGTTTTCTAAAGAGTTATTACATTTGTTTTCAATGAAAGTTGAAGTTGATTTGTAATGAAATTTTAAAAGAATAAAAATAAGCACCCCTTGTTTAATCACATGAAATATCTGTTTGATTTGAAAATTTAGAAGGAAAAAAGTTTGTCTCATGATTTATGTTTTTGTTAAATATGCAAATGAAGAGAAAACTTTTCTTGATTAATAATAGAATCAAAATGAATTCTAATTTCTTTACTTAACTAGTTTAATAAAACAGTAATTATTATTACACATTTACATTTAAAATTCAATTTAATTTAGGAGAAAGATGATAAATGTTATGAAAGGATTAGGTTACTAATGGGTAAATTAAAATTCTTTTAAGATTTTAGCTTACCAAACAATAAATTTAGTTTGGTAAGTTTGTAGATTTAAGCTGTTGATAAAATTTATGAAAACTAGTCGAGTCCACATATATAATTACTAGTTGAAGTATTGGTCATCGGTGGGTAAAAAGGAAAATTTTGGATATTAACTGGTTTTTAATATAAAAGATTAGCATATTTCATACAAATAATAAAGTAAGTTTAAATTTCAATTTGTAAAAAGTTTGTTAAAAATCCTTTTAAGTAAGAATGATCAATTTAATGTAGAAGTAAAAAAAAAAATTTTTTTAAATCTAAACATTTTTGTTAAATTCATAAATGTTAAAAAAACAAAACAAAACATTTATTCACAAAAGATAAAATCTCCAACATTAAAATACAATGTTTATATAGAATAATAAATATTCAACGGATTTAGATAGTGATTTTTACAGCAATGATATATATTGATATTTAATATATCAGATTAACAGACAATATATATATATATATTTAGATAGATAGATAGATAGATAAGCAAGGAGAAAGTGATATCAGTGAAAAACAAGAAAATGTGAATTCTAATTTACTGTTTAGGACAAAAATTTTACTGTTTATTTGCTTTCCATTGTGAAATATCTATGTGTAAAAATAATGCATTTGAGCCTAAATGTATAGAAATATTGCCACCACCACCACCACCACCACCACCATCATCCTGATAAAATATATGCAAATCCATTTAATAATTGGCATGGAAAAATCATCATCATCATCATCATCATCATCATCATCAATCTGGGGCCAGTCATTATCACTATAATTCCAGTAATAAATACAAATAATAAAGTAAGTTTAAATTTCAATTTGATGTTCTTAATGAGCTTTACGTTTAAAATGTGACAGATTTGGAGAGGGTGATACTTTTTGGTACTTGCAGAAAAAAGCCAAATAGCACTTTTATGGAGAGGAGGAAACATAGGTGTACAGAAGTTGAAAAGAATGCGTTGTGAAAAAGAGAACTTTTGGGAGAGACAGAGAGCGAGTGAGAGAAGTTTTTTTTGCTGCAATACACAGAACCACAGACAGAACACATCTTTCTTGCCACAAGAAGAGAGAGAGAGAGAGAGAGAGAGAGAGAGAGAGAGAGAGAGAGAGAGGTTTTTTTTTGTCAACACACACACACACACACACACACACACACACAGAGGATATACAATGATAAAATTAGAAATGAAGATCAAAGACTATTAAAAGTGATAGAAACATGACACGACAGAAAGTTTTAGAGAATGTCAATAACAGGAGGATTGGAAGATTGTGTAGTGCCAGTTTGGTGAATGAGATCCATTGTAAAAACCAGCAAATGAAATCTTGGCCTTCTCAATTAAATACTAATTTCTGTTTCTAGATGTCATTCTTTCCGTTACTAAGCAAACCTTTAAAGATAAAAGACATGCATTCATAGAAAGAAAGAGATAGTGAAGAAGAAGAAGAAGAAGAGAGAGAGAGAGAGAGAGAGAGGTGGGAAAAGAGGAGAAGAAAGAGAAAAAGAAGGACAAAGAAGAAGAAGAGAAAATGAGGGAGAAGGGGAAAGAAAGAAAGTGAAAGCAGAGAAGAGAAAAGGAGGAAAAAAAGATAGGTTTGAATTGTTTTTTTTTTTCCATCTCTAAATGTTTGAACATAATCCTAATTGATATTTTCAATATTTCATTGCTATCATAATTTTTTATCTGTCTACAATTTGTTGGCACATGTTTATATGGTATCAAGTATTCCTATCTAATACAAATAATTTGCTCACAGTTATATGGTATCAAGCATTCCTGCCGCAACCTGCCTACAGACATAAATAGATCGGATTACCCTAGAAAAATTACATCTGGGTATGGCCGGAAATGACAAAGCCCTTTTTCGACACTAACCAGCCGTTACAGCTAAGAAAGGGATAAATTAACATTTATCAACATTTGCAAAACACTTCTGCCAGAAATAATTCTATAAAAAGGGAATTAATTATCTTCGCAAGCCTATACCAGGCTAAAGAAGGACTTATTTTCTACGTCCATTTTTTATAGAAGAACTTTCTATTTATGTGGCATGGTAGAAGTGGTGTTGCTTTTCTTTCATATGAAAAAGGCTTTGGCAGTGAAAAATTCAGAGGTCTTCGCGGACGCTCTCAGGGGCCACTCGGCTCCACGAGGTTGAATCGTACGTAATCGTGGTTGCATTCACCTCATCACAACTTCTAGTGGCAGATTCACTCCTTTTTTTTTTCCATCACATTGATATGCACTAAGGGTCCTTTTAAGGGCCATAAGAGGTCTCCTTCTGTGGGTTGGAGTATCTCTGATGGTCCTTAACGACCAGTCGAAATAGACGACCCGGAGACAAACACGAAGAGGACTCAAAAGACCATTGCTCTGTTTTGCTCGTCCGTTTGGCTGCGCATGGATTAGCCTTTAGCTACCGTTTCACTATCTGCGCTGTGCTAAAATAACGCCAATCTTAGCTATGGCCTCCTGGCCTATTCGCTCAACAGTGCAGAGCTTTGGCGCGCAAAGCCTTTGCTATCGTCTTGATACGTCCACACAGCTACCATCCGATATGTCTGCATAGCTTTGGCGCACAAAGCCTTAGCTAAAGTTCGACTGTCCACACAGCTTTGACGCACAAAAGCCATAGCTACCATCAATGATACATCTGCACAGCTTTTGCGCGACACAGCCTTAGCTGCCATCCTATATGTCTGCACAGCTTTGGCGCGCAAAATCCATGGCTACCGTCAACGATACATCCGCACAGCTTTGGCGCGACACAGCCATAGCTACCGTCCTGACTCATCTGCACGGCTTTGGCATGGTAAAGCCATAGCTACCATAAACGATACGCCTGCACAGCTAGGGACACGACAAAGCCCTAGCTTCACCAATCCGCTCGCTCGACTTTGTATGTGTTAAGGCCTGGCAAACCTTAGCCACGGTTTCCCTGTCCATTCACTTGGTTCGTAATACTTAGACATGACTCGGTCTTAGTCACCAACTTCCTCGACTCTACATGACAAAGCTGCCAACACCGATTTCGACCTCGACACTCCAGCAATGCAGCATCCAGTCCATGTAAAAAGTAAAGTTAGCGACCATAGTCGAGGGTGACCCGAAGGCTCCCTTTTCGATAGCTACTACACCAAGGTGTAGGGGAGGGCGCTACTCCATTCCCAGGATTGCTCCACTTTACCCTTGAACCGTACCTTATAATGCTGAGTGTTAAGCAAGGTGGTATCAAGTACCATTTTTAAAGTCTTTGGTATGACTCGACCTGGGATTGAACCCAGGTCTCCCGGGCCATTGGCGAACACTCTAACCGCTGGGCCAATGTAACGACTCGCTATTATGGACTGCCCTAGCATTGCAACATCTGGCCCACATACGACTCGCTGTACAGGCTAGCAACCAGATCAACCCTCTCGGTTAACCCAACGTACTGTCAAAAACCGGGATATCGATCTACCAATCACGATGCTCCAGCAATGTAGCTTCCAGTCCATGTACGACTTGCTGTTACGGACTTCCCCCAGCATTGCAACAACTAGCCTACGTATGACTTGCTGTACAGGCTAGCAACCAAATCGACACACCCCTGGTTAACCCAACGTACCGTCAAAACCGGGACATCGATTTACCAGACTCGACCAACCTAAGCTTCCCGCAACGATTGTCCAGCTGCATTCAACGACTCGGCTGACCTCAGCTTACCCGCATTGGACATCTGGCTGTATCGCCATGACTCTACCCATGCCAACTACCCGCATTGGACATCCGGCTATATCTCTGCGACTCGACCTATACCAGTTATCGACATCACTCATCTAGCTGAAGACCAAATACAACCGCCACAGACTTTACACGCACGTTTGTAAATCAGACAATAAATCGTCACTTTTGTTGCATCTGTTATCTTGCCTTTGTTCCCTTCATCGTTTTTGGCTGTCACTACTTGCACGCATCAAACTTAAATTCATTTGCGGGGTTGACACGCTTATCAGCTCTGCAACATTCCTATCCAAAATAAATTATTTGCACGCAGTTATATGGTTCAAGTATTCCTATCCAATACTTATCATTTTCAAATTGATCTATTTGATCCATAGACCAGAGACCCTAACATGTACTACCACTCCAAGTCACAGTGGACCTGGAAGTAATGAGAGTAGGATCTTATCCCTCCAGCAGAAGATGGAGTCAGCTTAAGGACAGGGTTAGAGAGAGAGAGAGAGAGAGAGAGAGAGAGAGTTAGTTGATAACTAACCTGAAGAAAAAAGAAAACAAATAAACATTTTAATTTAAAAGGAAAGAATTCGAAGAGAAACACATAACAAATGAGAAACAGAAAAGAGGAAAGATTTTTGTAAGAAAAAGTAACCTAAATAAGATTTAGATATTCACTTCATTAAAAAGAAAAATTAAAAAAAAAAAAATCAGTGAGAGGGAAAGGATGAATTTAGATTGACTAAGAGAGAGACAGACAGATAGACAAACAGACAAACAAACAGAGAATCATGATTATAGAGAGAGACTAAAAATGTAAGAGGGAGTAATGGTGGGGAAGGAATTGTAACTCTCGTCAAGCAGGTCTTTGTCATTTTGTATCCATGCAAACGAATCATGATTGACAGTAATCCTTTTCATATCTGCAACAGTTGCCACTAACTCCACCGATTCTGACTGGAAACAATTCAAGGAGACATTAAACACCATCAGCATTAAAAACACTAATATTACAGTCGTATCTTTTTTTTTTCTATATAAGGGAAGGGCGGATATCGTTGAATAGAGACACAAATCGACAAGGAAAATCGGAGGAATTAGATGTTTGCCATGATACTTCCGGTTCAATTTGTATATGTGCATCTTCATAAATTCATTTAGATTAGCACCTATTTCATAGAACGATTGTTTGTCATCCTATTTCATTCATTGAATTTCTTTTATTTTTAACGAGACAATCCATGAAGCCATTGGATTCCTGTTATGATAGCTGTTCATGATGATGTTGATACTTTTATTTAGGAAGGAGTGAAGGATTTTAATTAGCATTTCATTGTTAACTGCATTATATATAAAAAAAAATTGATGATTAAATATTTTAGGAATAATGTTTTGCACACATTTTGACACCCCTCCCAACAAAAAATTAACATTCAGTTGTAAATTGAATAAGACATTGCTTTATTCTCAAAGAACATTCTAACTGTATTGCTCGAATAAAAATCAAATGATGTAATGAAGAGAGAGAGAGAGAGAGAGAGAGAGAGAGAGAGAGAGAGAATGAGTCAATAATAAAATCCCCTATTTTAAGTGAGGTTTACTCAGGTAAGCAGGCACTGTGGTTAAGATGTTAGTTTGCCAAAAAGTCTAATTAGTTGATGATATACAGATTTTAATGCATGTGACATAAAAACTTAAAAGAAATATTAGTTTCTAATTTTAGAATAAAAATATTTGGTCAACATTTTTTGCTAACAAGCATTAATTCGGTATCAGTTTGTTAAACATTTTTTCCTTTGTTTTATCCAAATTTTTGTCAATGTTTCACCTGAATTTGGGAAGGTATTTCCCCTCCTGCACACTGATTCATACACCCACATACATAGAATATACAATAGTTTTGTTACGGAACCTTCGTTTCTGAATGATGAGATGTTGGAATCAAAGAAATGCAAGATTAAATTCTTCCTGCAGAAGGGAAAAGAAATATTAATCAAACTCAGATTCATAAAACCACCCACCAAATCATTTATGATTTAAATTGAGAATATTTAGCTCAACACTTTCAACAGGAAATTAGCTCTTGACTCTTATGGAAAAAAATGAATAGCAAAAGACAGAGAAGTGTTTTTAAGAAACTGAGAGAAAGAAAGCATTGAAATCTTTGTTTCTTTCTTTCCCAGACACCAAACAAATGATTAAAGTTTGAAGTTCAACGCAAGAATTATCAATATTCTTGTTATTTGTTTATTTATCGTATTTTGACCAAATTCAGTTTTACTGAGAAATATGCAAACTATCAAGTTCAGCTAATAGTTTTGATTGTTTAAGAAGATGATATCCAATTGGGAATTATTGCCTATTTGATGACAAAAACTGCAATGGGGAGTTCTAAATTAATAAAAAAAATGAATAAATTAATAAAAGTGTTTGTGAAACCATTTACTAATTATCAATTGAAATATTTGCTACTTGACTGGCAAACAAATGACTTGTGAATAGGTCAGATTATGAAAACCTAATTTTTAGACAAAAAGACTGTCATATGCTTATACGTAGATAATAATTTTGTAAAGATAAAATTTAGGATGGACGAGGATCATCAACCTTTTGATTCAAAAATAAATTCTATAATTCTGTCATGACAATAAACTGAGTCTGTTGAGTTGATCAACAAAAGATTGATTTATATATAAGTATATACATTGATATTCTCTTTTTCTCAGTCTTTCTGTCTCTTCAAAAAGAATTTTCTGTCATGAAGAAAAACAATTTATTATTGGTGCCTTTTAAACTTTATGCAAATCTATTCAGATCATGTAATACTTGAGATATATGACATATGTTTAACAAGACCTTTGGATTGAAAGTTGATTGAAAACTTATTTGGAATAAAATGCCAGATAGCAAGATTATCAGGAAGTATTATGTCTTGTGTGATAAGTGATCATTTCTTAAATTCTTTCTGTTTTTTTTTTCTTATTTTTCTTAATCAAACCATAAAATACAAAATAAATTTTTTAAATTAATGTCTTAATTTTGAAAATTTTCTTTTATGAAACATTATAGCAGAAAAATTTTCTTTTATGAAAAAGTATATTTTCCTTTTTTTGTTGAGCCATCTTTGATTTCCGTTATTGAGACAGGACATCTGTTAAGTTTCAATTTACATATGTGTCTATATGTGATTGAAGAATGAAAAATTTAAATACTGAATCGAAAGATAACATCTTAATATTATTTTATACATTTAATGAAATAATTAAGATAGTATTTTTAAATGATGACAACATGCCAATGAAAGACTTTATAGGACAATTAAACACCTTGTTTTTGTTGTTACATGACTTTTCAACCAGTGAATTATGCACCTCCATAAAAACAAAAACTTTATTGGAAATATAATGCAAAAACAGAATTTTTACATAGAATGGTTGTGGGATTTTTTCATAGAATTCTATTTCATGTCTTGTTTCTGTTGAAAACTGAATTCTCTAGAATAAAATTGAAATCAAAGACAAGGAATTTGGGTTGGAAAGGAATAAGAGATTTGATGAATAAAATCTAATGATCAAAACTTCTCAGTCAAGCAGGAATCATTTTTGTCCTATCAACAAAACAAAATTTTTCCTGTTGAAGATTTCATCTTTCCTCTTAACTAATTTGAAATGGTCACTTTTTTGTCGATTGCTGCTTCTGACCTAATCAGTTTTACTTGCCCATAGGCCAAGTGAGTAAAGTTTTCATCAATAGCCCAGGAAACCGTGGTTCAGTCCCAGGTCAAGTTATATCAAAGACTCAAAAAATGCTACTTAATGCGTCTTTGCTTAACACTCAGCATTATAAGGTATGTATCAAGGGTAAAGTGGAACAATCCAGGGAAAAGAGTAGTACTTTCCCTGACAACTCAATGTTGTAGCTAATGAAAAGGAGTCGTCAGGTCACCTTTGACTATGGTCGCCCTTGACTACAGTAACTAACTTTACTTTTTTTACTTTGTTTGAATCATTTGCTTGATTTTCAAAGGGCAGAAGATTATTTTCCATTATTATTTCTGGATGAAAAGTTTCCTTTGGTTTGTTTAGTTTGGGTTCATTTTAATTGATCCACAATTTGTTTTACTTTGTTATAATGCATTTAATTTTTATTTGTTAAAAGAAATGGAATATTTTTTATTATATTTAATATAATATTATATTAATATTGAACCACATAGAAATATAGTGCAATATTTCTTTCACCACTTACATGAAAGTCTCACCTCAAAATGGTTAACATAAACAAGATGGTGAAATTAGTTTTTAACCCTTGTATATTTTGAGTATACAATCTCCTATGACTGAAAACATGTTTTGATTTGATTGTCACCAATATCAACTGGTCTACCCAACTGTGATATATCATTTGATAAGAAATCTCCAACAAGTAACTTTACAAATGATTTTTCATGTTTGATCTTTCAACTGCATTGTGGAGAATTAAATATCAACTTTCAGTCATGAGTGACCTTCCTCCGCTGGAAATCAGTGAAGAATATTCAATGCATGTATACTGCTACATTAGCAAATCTTGCTCCTACTTGCAGCACAGACTGAATGTTTCTATTTTAATCCAAAACTACACACACTTTAGTTTGAATAAAGGTCATTTCATTATATGCACGAATTGCATTTTTATCTTTCTTCAAATAAAATGTATTATATACCAAAAACGTTACTTATTTTCTTCCACATTCAAGAAACAAGATGCACTAATTTTGAAAAAATTATATACTAAAAATGAACACTGATATAGAAATTGGTAGAATGTAAAATTAAGTAATTTATTCAAATAACTTCAAACTAAATGCTCCTAATGTTAACCATATAAACTAAGCAAAATTTTTTGATGACCCAAGTTATATATACTAAAAAATAGATAATCATAAAGAAATATTCTTATTTGTCGAATGACTCTTGTTCATCTTCCTCTTTCTCTCTCTAAATATATATATGTGTGTGGTGTGTGTGTGTGTATACGTGTTTGTGCATGTGTTTGTGCATGTGTTTGTGTGGGAATGTGTGCATATGCATGTGTGTGTGTATATATTAATACAGGCAAATTTATATATTCATATGAATACATTTAAACACATCTATTCAAAGAGTTATATGTACTCACACACACACACACACACACACACACACACACACACACACACACACACACACACACACACACACACATGTACAAGATAAATTCATACACTAAATCTAAATATAAAATATTGAATCTGCTTCTTGTGAGTTTTTTGAAAATCTTATAATGATGTTAAAATGTTTCCATCCTTTGTTGGATTTAGAAATAAGAGTTAAGTATAAATGCAAAGAATGATTGCCCACCAATTTTCAGTTATTATTAAAACCTAAAAGGGAGCAAAGTTTAAAAATAAATTCAATTTGAATCAAAAGAAAATAGAGTTAAAGGCTACAGCTTAAGTGTCTTCTGGTTTAAAGATATTTTTTCTTTCTTACAAATTTCTGTGTTTTATATTGTGTGTGTGTGTGTGTGTGTGTGTGTGTGTGTGTGTGTGTGTGTGTGTGTGTGTGTGTGTGTATAGAGTGTCTCAATATACATGGGACCCATGTGACTGCTAATAACTCTACTAATGTTGTTGCCTTCTTTGTTTCAGATTTGAAAATACTATTCTATAATAACTATTAATCCTCAATCCCAGTGTCTTTGACAAGAGAGGAAAAATATTTTGTGGCACTACTTATTTGGAGACAAAATCATTCAAAACTGTCTTAAAATAGATGCAACCTATTAATATGATAATGATTTATTACTGATACAAGATACTCAAAAAAAGATTGCATGTCCTGGAAGCTGATATAATAACAATTAAAAAAAATATTGATTTGATGTCTAGCTCAAAGGATGCATTTTTAACAGGAAATGTTCCAAATGACTTCCATTGTGATTGTCTCAGCAAGAAATCATTATAATCTTAATGGGTTGCATCTATTTTGAGCCATCCTATATATACATGTGTGTGCTTATGTGATTGTATGTATAGATATGGTTTTATGTATATATAAGGTATCCTTTCAATAACTTTTTTTGTTAAGTAACTTCCAGAATTTTGCAGAACAGATTCAAACTGGGATTCTACATATATTTATATTTATATGCAAGTTTATCATCTTAACCTGGTCATCAGCCTTATGAGTAGAGTGTTCGCCAATAGTCCAGGAGACTGGGGTTCAATCCCAGGTCGAGTCATACCAAAGACTCAAAAAAATGGTACTTGATGCTACCTTGCTTAACACTCAGCATTATAAGGTAAAGATCAAGGGTAAAGTGGAGCAATCCAGGAAAGGAGTAGCACCTTCCCTAACACCTTGGTATGGTAGCTATTGAAAAGGGAGCCTTTGGGTCACCCTCGACAAAGGTTGCTAACTTTACTTACTTATCATATAAATTGCGGATAATTCCTGCAAGTAGATGATTGTGACATTATTATACATTTACACGTGAAAATTCTTTCATGGACAAGTTCAGTTCAAAATATTCCATTCTTATTTATTGAAAGAATTTTTTCAACTGAGAAAATAGGGCTTTTCAAAAGTTTAACAAAAAGAGGTAATAGATAAAAGTGTATAAATGTAAATAAGAAAGGGGGGGGTCGGGTCTAAAGACAAAAAACAGAAAAGGGAAAAGGGGAATTGATCAAGGATTGAGTATTGGTGGTAGGGGTTGTTGGTTTTGACTGAATTTCAGTTTTTGCTAAACTGTAGAAAAAAACCTATTTTTCTCTGTTGAAAAGGTTCTTTCAATAATTAAGAACAAAATATTCTGAATGGAACTGGTTGTTTGTGATTTTAGTATATCCACTGTTCCACTCAGGTATATATATATATATATATATATGTGTGTGTGTGTGTGTGTGTGTGTGTGTGTGTGTGTGTGTGAGTGAGAGAGTGAACCATAAATATATTTCCAGAATAGCAGTATTAGTTTCATGTTGTGGCACAGCAATATCACTTCGTGGATTATTTTTTCATCAAACTTTCTGAAGATTTTGAAATGGCAAACAGGATATTTTTCTGGAAAATTCTAAGAGAAACAGGGTGTCCTAAAAAATTTGTCAACCTGATCAACACTTTATGCATGATAACAGGAAATCTTGTGTGTGTGTGTATCAAATAAGGGGATGTTGTGTGTGTGTATCAAATAAGGGGATGTTGTTCCACTAATTCTGTTAACTCTTTATTTTACTTTTCCCCCTTTTAGTTGCTTTTAGAAATTATCTTGATAAAATATCAGACATTTTGAATGCTTTTTAATCGCAGTAGACTTTTAACTAAAGCAAAAAGTTGCATATTCTCTCGTCATATAATTCATTTATGGAGACAATTGTGATATCATTATCCCTTCATCCATTAAAATTCTTTCATGGACCATTCTCTCTCTCTCTCTCTCACTCTTTCTCTCTCTCTCTCTCTCTCTCTCACTCTGGTCCAGTCAGGTGGGGCTGCAGAATACACCAACTGCATCTCTGCAGAGGGGTACAACTTCCCCAATGAGTGTCCCAGATGTACCGTTAAACAATCTGATGGTGAGGCTTCAGTAATGCTGGAATTTTGGGAAATGCAGAGTACTTCTTCATTGTCATTGCTCCCAGTCCACTCTGGCTGGAGTGGTAGCACTTGATCGGGTCCTATCTATGGGTCAAATACTTTGAGATTTAAACTGAGAGCAAACAAATGATTTATGCATGAGTGAATTGTTAGAAATAGAATTGTTTGATCATTTAACTGTGTGTAAACAAATAACTGATGTTTAACTGAATTGTTTGTGATACATAGCTATATTTGAAATCATTTAAGTTTGTTGATTTATGCTAAATTGAATTGTTAGAAATAGAACTGTTTGATCCTTTAACTGTGTGTATCCACAAAATGTGTCTACAAATCATATATTCAATATATATGTAAAAACAGGATTTGGCATTAGATAATCAATAATGGTTAATATACCATAATACCAAACCAAACCAAACCAAACCAAACTATCTATCTATCTATCTATCTATCTATCAATCTATCTAAGTGTATAACATTGAACTATTGATATATATGAGATAGGGAACCTTTTCATGTTTAAAGCCAAGACAACTATTGTGGCGCTTCAATATATGTATATATCAGGGGCGGAGATGGGACTAGTGCTACTCGTGCCTGGCACGACCAATAACTCGGTCAATGTTATTCAAAATGGATTAAAAATCATCCATTAATTTCAAGCAAACATACTTAGTCTGATCTCAATTATATTACGTATCTATTCAAGTTTCAATAACTAAGTAGCCAAAATTCATAAATATATCTGGGAATAATACAACGATGCTGTTTTGAACAGATGGTCTTTGTCCGGCCACCGTCAGATTCATTGAACATCCCATAAAATCAGCTATAATGTTGAACACGCGTAATCCGTGCCAGGCACTAGACCCTTATAATAACAGTAATGTTAGCGAAATCTCGCTTTTGGCTATAGCCAATAGAAAAAGCAACCAGAATACCTTGCTCAAAAAATTAGCACAACTGACAACTGTCTTGGGAAGAGGGAGAGGGACTGAGAGAGATAGAGAGAGAGAGAGAGGGGGGGATAGCAGATTATAGCCGTCGCCAACGTCATCATCATCACTATGGTAAATGTTGGTTAAACGGCGTGTTTTAATTCGTTTTTTCACTAACAGATCTCTGTTTCTTTAATGAATGTTGCATATATTACATTCTGTAACTAAAATTTGTTTATTTGAATACATTTTCAACAAATAATCTTTATTTCAAGCGAAATTGAAACTACTAGCTGTGTC